>PVKU01010176.1:0-54471 GCA_004027475.1 Anoura caudifer
AAACAAATGAAAATGAACACACAACAACCCAAAACTTATGGGACACAGCAAAGGCAGTCCTTAGAGGAAAGTTCATAGCAATACAGGCCTACCTAAAAAAGATAGAAACATCTCAAACAAACAACTTAACTCTACGCCTACAAGAACTCAAGGATCAACAGCAAAGACAGCCCAGAGCAAGTAGAAGGAAGGAAATAACCAAGATCAGAGCAGAATTAAATGACATAGAGACTAAAAGCACAATTCTAAAGATCAATGAATCCAGGAGCTGTTTTTTTGAAAAGATAAACAAAATTGACAAGCCTTTAAGCAGGCTCATCAAGAAAAAAAGAGAGAGGACCCAAATAAACACAATCAGAAATGAAAGAGGAGAGATTACAACTGACAGCACAGAAATGCAAAGGATTGTAAAAAATTACTATGAAGAACTATATGCCAAGAAATTTGAAAACTTAGATGAATTGGACAAGTTTCCAGAAAAATATAATCTCCCAAAACTCAATGAAGAAGAAGCAGAAAACCTGAACCGACCAATAACGGCAGATAAAATAGAAGCAGTAATCAAAAAACTCCCAACACACGAAAGCCCAGGACCAGATGGTTTCACAGGAGAATTTTAAAAAGCATTTAAGGAAGAGCTAACCTCTATCCTTCACAAACTTTTCAAAAAAATCCAAAATGATGGAAGACTACCAAACTCTTTTTATGAAGCCAGCATCATTCTAATCCCCAAACCAGATAAAGACATAACAAGGAAAGAAAACTTCAGGCCCATATCGCTGATGAACATAGACGCTAAAATCCTCAACAAAATATTGGCAAACCGCATCCAACAATACATTAAAAAAAGGTCATACATCATGACCAAGTGGGATTCATCCCAGGGATGCAAGGATGGTTCAACATACGCAAATCAGTAAATATAATACATCACACAAACAAAAGCAAAGACAAAAATCACATGATCATATCAATAGATGCAGAAAAAGTATTTGATAAGGTACACCACATGTTTATCATAAAAACACTCAGCAAAGTGGGAATTGAGGGAGCATTCCTCAATATAATAAAGGCCATATATGAGAGACCTACAGCCAACATCATACTCAACGGGCAAAAACTAAAATCTTTTCCACTAAGATCAGGAACAAGACAAGGGTGACCACTTTCACCACTTCTATTCAATATAGTATTGGAAGTATTGGCCACAGTGATTAGACAAGAAAAGGAAATAAAAGGCATCCAAATTGGAAAGGAGGAAACAAAACTATCATTATTTGCAGATGATATGATAATTTACATAGAAAATGCTATAGACTCGGCCCAAAAGCTGCTCAACCTAGTAAATGAATTTGGCCAAACAGCTGGATACAAAGTCAATATCCAAAAATCAAAGGCATTTTTGTATATAGCAATGAAACAGCAGAAGCAGAAATCGAGAAAAAAATCCCATTTGATATAGCAAAAAGAAAAATAAAATACCTAGGAATAAACCTAACCAAAGACATAAAGGACCTGTACGCAGAAAACTACACAACATTGAAGAAAGAAATCAAAGAAGACACAAACCAATGGAAACATATACTGTGTTTGTGGATTGGAAGAATTAACATCATCAAAATGTCCATACTACCCAAAGCAATTTACAGATTCAATGCAACACCTATTAAACTACCCATGGCTTATTTCACAGACATAGAACAAACATTTCAAAAATTTGTTTGGAGCCATAAATGACCTCGAATAACTGCAGCAATTTTCAGAAAAAGGAGCCAAGTAGGAGGGACTACAATATCTGACACCGAACTGTATTACAAGGCCACTGTAATCAAAACAGCCTGGTACTGGCACAAAAACAGACACATGGACCAGTGGAATAGAATAGAGAGCCCAGAAGTAAACCCATTTCTCTACGGTCAATTAATACTTGACAAAGGAGGCAGCAACATAAAATGGAGTAAAAGTAGCCTCTTCAAAAAGTGGTGTTGGGAGAACTGGACAGCTACATGCAAAAAAATGAAACTTCAACACCAACTTACACTATACACAAAAATAAATTCAAGGTGGATAAAAGATTTAAATATAAGCTGTGACAGCAGTCCTAGAGGAGAATGTAGGCAGGAAAATCTCAGAGATTTCACGCAGCAACATTTTTACTGATATGTCCCCTACAGCAAGGGACATAAAGGAAAGAAAAAACAAATGGGATCTCATCAATATAAAAAGCTTCTGCATGGCTAAAGAAAACAGTATTAAAATAAAAAGAGAACCAACTATATGGGAAAACATATTTGCCAATTGTACATCAGAGAAGGCTTTAATCTCCAAAATATATAAAGAAGTTACACGACTCCACTCTAAGAAGATAAGCAACCCAATTAAAAAATGGGCAAAAGACTTGAACAGATACTTCTCCAAGGAGGACATACAGAAGATCCAGAAGCCCATGAAAGATGTTCGATATCGCTAGCTATCAGAGAGATGCAAATTAAAACCACAATGAGATACCACCTCACACCAGTCAGAATGGCCATCATAAACAAAGCAACAAACAACAAGTGCTGGAGAGGTTTTGGAGAAAAGGGGACCATAGTACACTGTTGGTGGGACTGCAGACCGGTACAACCACTGTGGAAAGCAGTGTGGAATTTTCTGGGAAAACAAAAAAATGGTCCTACCTTTTGACCCAGCAATTCCACTGCTAGGATTATATCCTAGAAACCCTGAAACACCAATTTAAAAGAACCTATGCACCCCAGTGTTCATAGCAGCACAATTTACAATAGCCAAATGTTGGAATCAACCTAGGTGCCCATCAGTAAATGAATGGATCAAGGAACTATGGCACATTTACACAATGGAATTCTATGCAGCAGAAAAAAAGGAGCTCCTACCCTTCACGACAGCATGGATGGGACTGGAGAGCATTATGCTAAGCGAAATAAGCCAGGAGGTGAAAGACAAATACCATATGATCTCACCTTTAACAGGAACCTAATCAAAAAACAAATGAACAAGCATGATATAACCAAAGACACTGAAATTGAGAACAAGAAAGGAGAGGGATAGGAATATCCAGGGAAAAGGGGAAGGGATTAGAGCAACAATTATGAAAGACACATGGACAAAAGCTAGGGGAGGGTGGAAATGGGAGGGAGCTGGGGAGGGCTGGGGCAGTGGGATGGGATGGGAGTAGAAAAACAGAAAACTGTATAAGAACAACAATTAAAATAAAATTTAAAATAATAAAAATGATTGTGAGATGTCTAAAGGAAAGAAAACTAATTTTGGTAAGATGGGGAGGAGAAATAATAAGCATAAGGGTTAGAAACTAGGTTAAAAAAGGAGAAGATAAAATTTAAAACAAAAATAAGACAGGGCAGGAGGAAAGTGAAATAGAATAGGAGTGAGGAACAACAAACTATGAGATTTAACATAAAATATAAATAAAAAAATAGTGAACACCTAGGGACAGAATTGAAGAAATGGAACAACAACCCCAACATCAATGATAATCAAGCAAATGCTAATAATGGTTCAATGACAATAAGAATATTATAAGAAAGGAAAGAAGAATGTGAGATGACTAATGGAAAGATGGTTTGAGAAGATGAAAGGAGGAGAAATAGTAAGAATGTGGAGTAGATACAAAGAGAAGAGGAAAAAATAAAATTTAAAACAAAAGTAAAGAAAGAGAAAGATGAAGGCAAAACAAAGTAAGAGAAGGGAAGAATAAAATATGAGATTGGAATTAAAGCTAAAATAAAAATAGTATTAATGATAAAAACATAAAATACTTGTAAAAATAAAATAAAACAAAAAATAGTGAAATATAGTAACAAAATTAAAGACAAAGAAAGAATGTTAAAAAGCTATGCAGGTGGGATGGGATGGGAGTAAAAGAGAAAACTACAAGAACAGCAATTAAAAAAGAAAGAAAAAATTTTTAAAAAGAAAATGAAAAAAAACTATGCAGGAATAAAAAAAAAAACAGCACAAATAATGAAAAGAACAAGGAGGAATTCATCTCAGCAGAGTCTAGTGTTTATAAGATCTTCTTGTTCAGGATTCATTCCTGCTGTTGGCTGGTGTCCAAGTTTAGGGTTAACCAGGCTGTGTGAGGCTACAAGTGATCCACAGTCTGTGGCTGTCTCCATCAGGCTTCGCTGGTCCCTGCTTTTCTGCACTGATGGCTTTTTATTAGCGCAAGGCCCAGGGGTGGATCATCTCACGTTTGACAGCACCATATGTACCACTTCCACCTACCTCCACAGGGAGCCTTTGGTGCAATTGGGAGGGTGGGATCCCTGGATAACCCCCTGGAAGGGGTTGTTCAGTCTTCTGGAAAGATGGTGGGAGTTCCCCACCTCACTTCCACCATACGTCTTTGTCTGTCCCAGATTATTCCTGTTAGTGTATAGTTTCTGTTGAATTAACTGTCTGTTTCACATGAGGAGCCAATCTCTGTAAAAGGGGCAGCTCTTTCCTGCGTGGTGCTGATGACAGTTCCATGTGAGAGCCAAGGCTGCGTGGGGCCCTGAATACCTCTTGCTGCATCAATTTCTAATCTCTCTGCTGTTTTTAGTGGAATAGAGCCCGAGGAGGAGCCAGCTTAGTGTCTGGTAAAAGTTCAGAAAGGGCTCCTTTGGAGATTCTCTTCCTTTCCCCTGTGGATATATGCCTAACAGGGGTTCTTGAACCTGGCCTTACTGTTCTGTGGGTGTTGCAATCCTGCAGGTGTGCCATGGGTCTCCTTCTCCTTCCCAGATAAACCTACTCTTTTTTAAAACACTTCACAAGTATTTACTGAATGCCAGGTACAACTAATAATATACAAAATTGAGTACTTACTATAAGTCAAGAAGAGCTATCCTAATAGTTTTATTTGCATTAACTCTTTTGATACTCACATTAATTGAATGAAGTAAGTACTACTATTATTCCCTTTTTATGAATGATTAAACTAAGACATAAAAAGAATAGAGGATATGCATGGGGTTCTATACCAGAGTGCAGGAGGTGAAGGTGGCCAGCAGGGTGATAAAAGAGAAAACATGGTTCCTGACCTCAAGGAGTTGTGAGAGGAAAGAAATCACAAACACAGGCAATTCTGAAGCAATAGCGTAAGGCAGTGGTTTTTAAGTGTTAACATACCTTACAATCACCTGGAGAGTTGTTAAAATATAAATTGCCAAGCCATTGCTTCCAAAGTTTATGGTTTAGTAGTCCTGGATAGGGCTGGAGAAACTGTGTTTCTAACAAGTTTCCAGCTGAGGCTGCTGCTGCTGGTCCAGGGACCTCACTGTGAGAACCATTGGCTTAGCATAGCTGTTATTGAGGCATCTGGAAATGGAACAGAAAGAAGTAAAATTATTCACATTTAGAAAAGGTACAAGCTTTGGTGTGTTGTCTGTGTTGCAGGATGAGATAGTGACCTAAAGGGGTTGGCGAAAGGAAGGCAAATATTGAGTCAATAGAATTAGGTCTCTGCTGATTACAATGCTCTTGTATGGCCCTGCCTCCTGTTCCTTTCATATCAGTTTCAACTGCCTTCAGGGCCCCTGAGACCCTTCACAATATAACTACCATAGGCCTTTCTAGCCTCTGGGTCCTGGCTTCTTTGCACCCTCCTTTACAATTAAAGATTCTCTGAGTTTCCAACTTTTCATGCTGGTTCATGCCCCACTGCTATGCCCTCTGCCTAAAATGCCCCCATTCATGTTCCCCACTCAAGGCCTTCTGGTTCCACCAGGCTTAGCAACTTACTGACCAAGTGACCCTGGGAAAGTTGGTTAACTTCTCTGTGCCTCAGTTTCCTTATATGTAAATGGGGATAATAATGGGTCTCTTGTAAGAATTAAATAAGTTGATATCTATAGAATGCTCAGCATAGGCCTAGCTGTTGTGGCCAAGTGGATTGAGTGCCAGCCTGCAAGCCAAAGGTTAGCCAATTAGATTCCTAGTCTAGGGCACATGCCTGGGTTGTGGGCCAGGTCCCTGGTAGGGGGGAGGTGGGGGACAACCACACACTGATGTTTCTCTCCTCTTTCTCCCTCCCTTCCCCTCTCTGAAATAAATAAAATCTTTTTAAAAAAAAACACTCAGTATAGAGTCTAGCATATAGTGCATAATAAAAAAATATTAAATATTTTTACTATTATCATTATTATTCATTGTGTTACACACAGCTTAGGCCTTACCTCTGCCAGAAAGTCTTCATTGTCACTCTCAACCCACACCTACTAATATTTTTAGTGATACCCTCCCTCTTCTGTACTTCCTTTGTAATTAAAACATGCTTCTGTTAAAATTCCTGCTCCATCACTTATTACCTGTGTGATCCTTAGCAAGTCACTTAACCTCTCTAAACCCAAGTTTGCTCATCTGTAAAATGAAGATAATAATAACATCATAGTATATACATCTCATAGAATTATTGCTGATATGAAAGAAAACAATGCTCAGTACTTAGTAGTAGCTCAGTAAATGTTTGTGAAGGTAATTTTGAGCTGTACCATAGGATTGTAAGAAATGGAGAGGTCAGACCTGGCCAGCTGGCTAAGTTGGTTGGAGTGTCATCCATACACCAAAAGGTTATGGGTTCAATTCCCAGTGAAGATACATACCTAGGTTGCAGGTTCAATCCCTGGTCAGGGTGCCTACGGGAGGCAATGGATCAATGTTTCTCTCTTCATCACCATCTCTCACTCATTCTCTCTTACTCTCTCTCACTCTCCCCCTTCCTCTTTCTCAAATCATTAAAAATATCCTCAGGCAATGATTTTTAAAAAAAGAAATTGGGAGATCACTCCTTCTCAAAGTAAAATTGTGATACTTATATCTCAGGAAGTAGTTAGGAGGAGCAGGTGGCTCTATATTGGTTCTTTGTCATGGCATTACTATTGCATTCCTTGACTTGACCTCTATCTACCCTGTACCTCATACTATCCATGCTTGATCATTGTGCTCAACATATCTCATCTAGTTCCTCAGCACCCACTGTGCTATTGTGAGATTTCAGCTGTATTTCCTCTTCCTGAAATACGCTTTCTCATATTCTTCCTGGCTCATACCTTCCTATTTTTCAAGATTCAGCTTCTGGTATCACCTGTTCCTAAAGGATTTTCTTGAGCTGCCAGATTGAGGTGTGTGTCACATCCTGTGCTTAACCCATCACAATGCTTAGGATATTATCATATAATTTTATTTCTTGTTTAGGCATCAGTCTCCCCAACTGGAATGTGCCTCTCTTAAGAGCCAAGCTTGTTCAGTTTTTTCTCTGTAACCCAAAATCTAGCACAGTGTTTGTGACACAGTATGTGCTCAATGAGTATTTGAACTGAACAAAGGAGATCCATATGTACTGAAAAAGGCTTACAATTATTGTTAAAATGTCAACAAATTGTCAAAGACAAGCTACGTTTCCTGAAATTGTAGCATGGAAAACACCTGAGCATTCTTTTGATGGCAGGAAAGAAGGTTAATTTGACCTATAACTCATGAAAAAAGAGTATTAAGCAAAGCTGGGTTTTTATGCTACCCAAACCTGGGCTAGTGTCGTTCAGTGGATTGAGCGTGGGCCTTCAAACTAAAGAGGTGCCAGTTCAAGTCCCAGTCAGGGCACATGCCTGGGCTGCAGGCCAGACCCCCCAGTTGAGGGTGCACAATCAGGTAACCACACATTGATGCTTCTCTCCCTCTTTTCCCTTCTCTCCAAAAATGATAAATGAAAATACTTTTTTTTTAAGGCTTGGAGAATGCTGCCATCTAGTGATAGATTTCAGAGGCTAGATCTACATGGAGCAAGACCAATGGCCAATTTCTCTGAATAACCAGGTATATGATATGCATTTTCACCTATTGTATCTTGTTAATTAAGGACAATAAAATTTTGGGTATTGAATTTAGTAGTCACCAAATCCTATTAATGTTATTGGTTGCTGATGGGGTGGGGATTTTCCAGGATAACCCAGATGAAACCTGTTTGTTCTTTTGTCACATCTAGTGTCCTATAATGTACCTTATATTTTAAGTCAAAAGTATGGTTGGCACAGATCTTCTTTTAGGCATTATACAATCTGAGTGTACATAAGAAGCAATTAAGGGATAAGACACCATTAAATTTGGCTCAAATCAGTGGACTGGCTGCATGTGTGTTAAACAAATATACCTAAATATTGCATCACTGTTTCCAGCCTTCCTGAAAATATTCATACTTTTAGGAACCCACAAAATTTTTTTGGAACACATTGGCCTTAGAATCATCCTGAGCCTATTCTATGAACAATAAGAAACATCACAGATAATCTACTGCTTATGCCCATAGATGAACGAGTACTGCATTTGGAATCAAACAGATATGGGTTCAGATTGCTGCTCTATCACTTATGAGCTATGTGATCTTAAGCAAATTACTTAACCTCTCTGTGTCAGTTTCTTCATCTGCAAAATGAAAGTGAAAATAATCTCTATCTCATTTGGTTTTTGTGAGGATTAAGTAAGACTTACATGTAAACAATTTGAAACAACATTGAGCACTTCAATAAGTACTTGATTTTAATTTGCAAATGAAAATTAAATAATTTGCTACAACCCCTTTAATATCATGAAATAAAGAAAGTTGAGTTGTAGATAATATAATGTGTATATATAATTTTATGTATTTGCAACAGAGAAGTAACTGTAGTATAAAGGACAAATAAAGGAAAATTTGTAATTAATCACAAATCCATCTGTCCATATGTAAAGGTCCGGGCCATGCCATGCTAGAAGACCTAAGGTAACAGGCAGAAACTTGCACCTATGTGTAGAAACACCATGACCACAAACAGTACAAATGCAAATCCATACAGAGGCATTTCATTAGTGACTCAATTAGTGTAAGCAGCATTATTGTCAGCAAGTTGATTTTCAGAAAGATTAAACAACTTGGGAGAGTTATGAACAAAACAAAATATAATCTTCCTTCAATTTACATGGTAGTTGTATTCCTGGAAATTTCAGCATATATTAAAACCATGAGAAAATAGTTTGCGTTCACATGTAAAGTTACACTTTATTCACAGATCATTATAAACAGATTTATTTTACCTATATGAATAACTGAGTGAGGGTGGCATGTAAGAGTACATATGGTGGCATTTGGCAGAATAGAAGGCGTTCTTCATTGTGTGGAACTGTCCAGCATATTGGGGGTGTCTAACCTTCTGCCCACTAAATGCCAGTAGGGATCCCCCTTTGTGGAACCAATCTCTGGCTTATACATACTCACATACACACAAACAACTGAATTAGATAATTTCCTGACAGACAAAATCTTTCAAGGGAGAAACTGAGTCAAAGCCCTTGCATTCATTACAGGGCTAGCTTGGAAAGAATTCAGTGGTGGAGACTCAACAATTGATGAGACATAGAGAAGGGTCTTAAAACCTGTATATTCAGTTGAATCATGAGTCTAGATGAGGCATGCAGGGAAAACTGTGGAGTGGAGGACTTGATGGGGGTTGGGTGGGAAGGGCAGCAGTGGGGGACAGCAATTATTCAGAAACAGAATATTGAAGAGAGACTGGAACTATTGTCAGGTAGGCAGCCAGGGTCAAAGTTCAAGCCAAAATGTATGCTCTAGAAAGGCAGCAAATCAGGAATCATGAAGACAAACAACCAAGGTTGAAGTAGCAAGCCGAGCAACGGAGGTGGATCTGAATACAAACAGACTTGTCTTCCATTCAGCTGGTTAAACCAGACTTGGAGTCAGACAATCCTGGCTTCTGTAGACAGGCCCTGCTACATACTGTATGACCTTGGGAAAGTCACTTCAAGTCTAGAGGCTCACATGCCCTCATCTATAAAGTGAACATACTGATAAGTACCTGACTTTTTCCTTTTAAAATTTTTCCTTTATTTTATTTGTCTGCCTTCTTTCTTCAATGATGATAGCTGTTATCACTACCTTCCCTGGCAATGTGCTTTTCCTTATGTACTTGCATCTCAGTGAGTGGAATCGCCATCCACCTGTTTATTTATCTAAACAGAAGATGAACTTTTAAAAAGCCTGCAGTTAATCTTTGATCTTTTCTTCTCTTCCTGATGCCTCACAATCCTGATTTTTCCTCAGAAATTTCTCTTGTATCTGCTGCCTGTCCTTCCCCACTGCCAGGGTTTCCAGTTCAGTCCCTCACTGTCCTTCACCTGTCTTTGGATCCTACCTGTGGAGCTTGGCTATACCTGAGGGAGGGGACAAGTTCTCCTGAGACTCTGATTAGGTGAAATCTCTGTGGTTGGGCAGCAATAGGCAGGACATTTATCCAGAATGAGTGAGAGCAAATGAAATGAAAGAGGGGGCTGTAGATTAGAACTTAAAAAGGAAGCCAAGGGTATTGTCATAGGCACTGCATGGCGTAGCAGGTTATAGCATTAGTAATTACACCCACAAAATGTGACACCAGGCTTCCTACATCTGAATTCTGACTCTGCCACTTACCAGTTTTTTGAACTCAAGCAAATTACTCTACTTCTCTGTGTCTCAGGTTCCTCGTCTCTAAAATGGAAATTAATATACTATCTATGTCAAAGAGTTACTGTAAATGTTAAATAATGTGTTATATATAAAGGGCTTAGAATGGTATCTGGCACATAGTAATCATAAAAAGTATGTGTTAAAGTATTTTTGTTTTTAACGGAATTTATCAGGGTGACATTGGTTAATACAATTAAAATTTTAAGATAAAGTTAAGCACAGAGCTATAAGGAGAGAGACTTCACCTAGGCTATAAACCAAGTGGAGGTTTGGGGTAGCATTGCATTCCTAATGAAAAACAATGACCTACATGGACCAGGGCCAATCATCTGGCTTACAAGCACCAGACTGAAATGGGCCAGATATCACTCCTGCTACCAGCTCCAATCCAAACCCTCCAAAGGGCAGCCTTGCTCTGCTCTCTGTGACAAAGGACTACAACCGTCTCTAGTGCACAATTTGTCCCAGCTGAATTACTTCCTGGCAGTGGGTCAGAATGTGTAGAAAACTAAAACAGTGTTCAGTGGAAAGCAGAAATTGCTGTATATATTTCAGGGTTCAGAGGGATACTTTTCTAGATTAGTGAACGTCTTTCCTACTTGACTCCTTGAAGATGCCCTGGGCAGATAAACAAGGAAAAGGAACTCTCTATTCGTAATATGCTAATTTACCAGTGTAAATACTGCTGCTACAGGTCTAGGATTGACTGAACCAAGTACTTGGCATACAGAGGTAGTAACAATGAAACTCGGTTCCAGAGGGTCTCATGGGATATGGTGATAAGGACTCCATCCAGCGAGGTCTGTATGTTGTGAATGAGACAAACAAATTCACATGGACTACCAAAGTCCTGTGGAGAAAAAGGGACAGCATGGCCACTCTCTAAGAGAGAGATCACCCTGACCCTTGCCTGGACAGGCTTTTATTGCTTTCTAATAGCATACATCAAAGAAGGTTCTCATTCATTATGCTCAGGTTTGCTTTAGGTGGTTACTTGTTACAGATAACAAAGGAAAGGATGTTACTGATTACTTCTTACAGATCAACAAGAAACAGATGTTGCAAATGCAAGGCTAAGAGTGATTGGTCTGGTTACACTCTGTCCTTGGGAGAATTAGCACAGACTTTAGGAAGTTACTTTAAGGATATGTGGTAAGCATTTGCAGCTTCAATTCAAGGTGAGGGAGTTTTAGCAAAAGCAAGTCTCAAAGCAGCCTAGGTATAATCCAGGCCTGGTTTCCCACGGGAAAGCTGATCTGTGGGTCTTGCTCCTGTGTGCTGAGTTGTGCCTGTTGGTTTTCCAATAGGGCTGGGGTACGTTTGCCATTGCCAAGCAGACCAGTTCCCTATAATATGGTTCATCGGCTGTTTGAAAAGCTGACATGTGCAACCTGCAGGCAAGTATCTGACTCAGGAATGGTCTCCAACAGGTTTCTTGGTCACCCTGCTGGATTTGACCAAGGGTATATTTCTTAGGTGACTTGGAAGTCTGACTTTGCATCATTCCTAGGTTCCCCGAGGGTTCATCCTGGAGTTTGGGAATTACTGGAATTGGGAAGGATTCCATATGGTAAAGAACGAATTATGCAGAGTCCTGGCACAGCTCTTGATTTTAGCTTTTCTGACGAGTACTGGGTCGCTGCTATAGAGGTAGAAAATCTGATAAAGCCTGGCAGAAATTCATGCAGGGAATGTTGTAGAGGCTCTTCAACTTATGATGGGGCAATGTCCCAATTAGCCCATCATAGGCTGAAAATATCCTAAGTTGAAAAGCATTTAGTATATCTAAACTATCAAACAAACATCTTAGCTTGCCCTACCCTACCTTACACATACTTAGGACACTTACATTAGCCTCCAATTGGGCAAAATCATCTAACAATGAATGAGCTGTAGAGTATCAGTTGTTTACCTCCATGATCACATGGCTGACTGGGAGCTGTGGGCTCAAAGCCACTGTCATGCAAGAGTATTCTACTGCATATTATCAACCTTGGAAAAGATCCAAATTCCAAATTTGAAGTATGGTTTTCTACTGAGCAGGTGCCACTTTCACACCATTGTAAAGTCAAAAAGTTGTAAGTCAAATCATTCTAACTTGGGGATTGTCTGTATAGGCTGCAAATGCCTGGAAGATGGTAGAAGTTTGGTTTTGTAGCCAGAAGAGGCCAGGGATCAAGGGGTATGGTGAAGCTGAGAGGTAAGTTTCCAGGGTGACATTCTATCTCACCAGAACATTTGCATAATGCCTTTCATGGACTCATATGTGCACCTCAGTGGTTATTCATTTTCCAAACCACAGTTTGGTATCCAACCATGCTTGGGCTGGCTTGAGCCATGTGATTTGGTTGGGGCAGCATCCACAGAATTTTCTGAAGTCCCCTAGTCTACCATAAATCTGGAGGTAGTTACCAGATGTCCTGGGTTTTGCCAGTGTCCAGAATACTGTGACTGAGTGTTGCTGTGGGGAGGGGAGCTAGGGCTCAGTCAGTGTCCAGAGAAGGATTTGGCTTCATTGACCCTTTACCAGTAGGCAGTTCTGGGTTTTTTTGGTGGGCAAGCTAAATGCACCTCAGGGGCACCAGGAAAATTCAACTTCAAAGACCTTATCCGGAATATTGAATCAGGAAATCTAGAAATGTCACTAGAATTTCAGCAAAATAATTTAGAGTTTAGTTTTGTTTTCACTTTAAATTACTCCATAGTGCTTTCAGGCCTCAGGGAGTACTAACTGGGGCTTGTCAAAAAGCCCCACAATTTAGGAATAGAGCCTTTATCCTAGATCATTTGGCACCCTCCTGGCTACCGGCTCTTACAATGGTGCCATCTGGTGGTATGGGCTGTGCTGTGGGAATGAGTTTTAACTTGCTGCAGTGCTATTCTAGACTCCTGGTGGAGGGAGGGTGGGCTCCTGGGGCAGTGGAAAGGAGGTAAGGCTGGGTGTGATGATCAGCTCCACACTTAAGTTTCTGTTCTGTTCTGCTTGCAGTTTTAGTCACCAGACTTGTTCCTTTTGTAGCATTCCAGGCCACCCATCTTTCCCAGCATGACTTTCAAAGCAGATACTCCCATCCAGTACCTATGTTAGAACTGGACAGAAATTCCTAAGAAGTGGGATTCTTGACTATGGGGGTCCACAGAGCTCTTTGGTAGGCCCAGGAAGCCAACAGAAACCCTTCTTGGAACCTTGTTTGTAAACTCATATACAAAATATACAGAAAGAAAAATGAAAACTATTATATTAAAATACAGTTGTCAGAGACCTGGAAGATGGCAGCATGGTAGGAGGAGGCAGATTCCACTTTCCCCTACACATGGGAGAAAAACCTAGCTGATCTACAGAGGAACACAGCAGACACCCAACAGTACCACAGCATATATGAAAACAGGAGATAAAAAACTGTAGTGGACATTGAAAAACCAGATCATAAGGAGAATTCTTCAGGACAATAAGACCCAGGGATCAGCACAGAGACCAGGGTGGTTGAAGCCCCGGGTGCTGTGCTTGCTGGGTCTGCCACTGGGTCTAGGGAGGAAGCCGAGTCAACCACTTGCTTCCCGCCAAACAAGGGTTGAACAGCAATGGGAGAGACCTGGTTGCTTGAAGTAGAAGAGAGAGAAGGTAAGGTCTGAATGGCAAACACGCTGGGGCTGTGAGCACCCACACATAGCCTTGGGTGGGGTGCATGCCGGAGCCCGTGGGACCAGAGGCGCCTGCAACAGAAGGAGGAGGCTGTGTGGAAGACCCATAGCCCACGCCGGGAACCCAGGGAGTGCAAGTGATCTGTGGGAGAAACAGAGCCCACGCATGTGAACCCAGGGAGTGCGCATGATCCATGGGAAACCTGGAGCTCAACCCCATGAACTTAGGGTCAGTGCACGCAACGCAGGAAACCTGCAGAGCCCACACCCGTAAACCAGGGACAGCATGCATGCCCTGTAGGAGACCCAGAGCTCACCCCCGTAAACCCCGGGGAGTGCTCGATCTGTGTGAGACCCAAGCTCACACCCATAAACTAGGGGAAAGCGTGCTCTTTTCAGCAAGCCCAGAGCCCAGGCCCCAAGTCCCTTTGCGGAGAGGCACCGAGCTAGCCCTGGGGAGAGGAGTCCATGCTGACTGAGTGATGAACAGGGAGAAAATCGATATACCATCGCCCCTTGGCCATTTGCAGCCAGCAAGACCAGAAAAACTGGCTTGGCAAGTTTGAAACCAACAAGAGGATTTTTTCTTGATTTGTTTTGTTTTGTTTTTTAAATTATATTTTTAAATTATTTTTTATTATTTTTATCTTTTTAATCTCTCAATTCCTTTTGCTTCTCTTTACTTCTTTCTTGTTTTATTCTTTCTTTCTTTCTTTCTTTCTTTCTTTCTTTCTTTCCAATATTATCTCTTCTTCCTTCCTCTTTGCTTTTTTTTTTCATTTTTTTCTCTTTTCTCTTTTTAAATACACATGAGTGAGAAAAAAACCTGGAAATATGAAAAAAAATAAACAGGAACTATGAAAAAACAGAGTTGGACCCAAAGAGGGGGCATCACAACAGCTGAGAGAGTGGAAGCTGGGAATACCAGGAAACCAGAAGGAGACTGCACCAGTGAATCTCACAGGTATTGTACCACAGAAGTTCACACCATAAACCCAGGGAGCCAGAGCAGATCCATTTAAGAAGCTGAGGCTAACAAGAAGAGTCTCACAAACAATGGGAAGACAAAGAAACAATCCCCAAATGAAAGGAAAGGAGGAAGCCCCAGAAAGAATGCTAAATGAAATGCAGGCAACTCAACTATCAGATCTTGAGTTCAAAGCAATGGTTGTCAGGAAGCTCCAAGAGCTCTCAATGAGCTACCAGACACTACAGGGAAGCTACGTTACACTCACTGCAAACTATATCAGCATAAAAAAGGAAAAAGAAACTATCAACAAGGGCCTAGAGGAAATGAGGAATACAATTTCTGAACTGAAGAACACAGTGGAAGGAATCAAAACCAGAATCAATGAAGCAGAAGATCAAATCAGAGAGCTGGAGGACACAGTAGAAAAAAACACCCAGAAAAAGCAAGAAAAGGAAAAGAGTCTCAGAAAGAATGAAAGGGATTAAGGGAAATGCAAGACAATCTGAAATGTAATAATATCCATATAATAGGAATACCAGACAGAGAAGAAGAAGAGCAAGGGATAGAAAACATATTTGAAAAAGTAATGATGGCAAACTTCCCTCATTCAATGAAAGAAAAAGTCACACAAATACAGGAAACACAGACAGTCCCAATCAACAGGAGTCCAAAGAGGCCCACTTCAAGACACATCATAATTAAAATGGCAAAATTCCAAGACAAAGAGAGAATCTTAAAGGCAATAAGGAAGAAAAAGGAAGTAACATACAAGGGGGTCCTGATAAGGTTAGCAGCTGACTTCTCAATGGAAATGCTCCAAACCAGAAGAGAATAGCAAGAAATATTCCAAGTAATGAGAACCAGAGGCCTGCAACCAAGACTACTTTACCCAGCAAGGCTTTCAACCAAGATAGAAGGCCAAATAAGGAGCTTCCCAGACAAAAGAAGTCTAAAAAAATGCACCTCCTCCAAACCAGCTCTGCAAGAGATGCTAAAGGGACTGCTTTAAGGAAAGGAAGGAAGGAAAAGAGAGAGGGAGGGAGAGAGAGAGAGAGAGAGAGAGAGAGAGAGAGAGAGAGAAACACAGGTACAAAATGGCAATGAATCAGTACCTATCCATAATACCCTTAAACTTAAATGGATTATATGCTTCAATCAAAAGACACAGAACAGCTGAATGGATAAGAAAGCATGACCCACACATATGCTGCCTACAAGAGACCCACCTCAGGACAAAAGACCTACACAGATTCAAAGTGAAGGGCTGGAAACAAATTTTCCAAGCAAATGGACAGGAAAAAAAAACATGTTAGCAATACTCATATCAGAAAAAATAGACTTCAAAAGAAGAGCCATAAAGAGAGACCCAGAAGGTCACTTCATAATACTCAAGGGAAGAATCCACTAGGAAAACATAAACATTATAAATATATATGCACCCAAAATAGGAGCACCTACATATGTAAGGAAAATATTAGAGGACTTCAAGAAAGATATTGACAGCATCACAATTATAGTAGGGGATTTTAACACCCCACTATCAAAAATGGACATATCTTCCAAACAAAATGTCAACAAAGATATTGTGGTATTGAACAACACTCTAGATGAAAGGAACTTAACTGATATATACAGAGCCCTTTATGCCAAAGAAACTAAATACACACTCTTTTCAAATGCACATGGAACATTTTCAAACATAGACCGCTTGACAGGACACAAAACAAACCTCAACAAATTCAAGAAAATAGAAATCATACCAAGCATTTTGTCCAACTACAAGGGACTGAAACTAGAAACCAACCCCAAGGGGAAAAACCCAATACCCTCAAAATCATGGAGATTAAACAGCATGCTATTAAACAATGAATGGGTCAAGAATGAAATTAGGGAAGAAATCAAAAAGTTTCCAGAAACAAATGAAAATGAACTCATAACGACCCAAAACTTATGGGACACAGCAAAGGCAGTCCTGAGAGGAAAGTTCATAGCAATAGAGGCCTACCAGCCAAAAATATATAAATATTTCAAACAAACAACTTAACCCTTTGCCTACAAAAACTCGAGGAAAAACAACAAAGACAGCTCAGAGCAAGTTGAAGGAAAGAAATAACCAAGATCAGAACAGAATTAAATGACATAGAGTCTAAAAAGCACAATTCTATGGATCAATGAATCCAGGAGATGGTTCTTTAAAATGATAAACAAAATTGACAAGCCTTTAAGCAGGCTCATCAAGAAAAAAAGAGAGAGGACTCAAATAAACACAATCAGAAATAAAAGAGGAAAGATTATAATTGACACCATAAGAATACAAAGGATTGTAAGAAATTACTAGGAGGAACTGTATGCTAAGAAATTTGAAAATATAGGTGAAATGGACAAGTTTCTAGAAAAATATAATCTTCCAAAACTCAATGAAAAAGAAGCAGAAAGCCTGAACCGACCAATAAGAGCAGATGAAATTGAAGCAGTAATCAAAAAACTTTCCCCACACAAAAGCCCTGGACCAGATGGTATCACAGGAGAATTCTACAAAGCATTTAAGGAAGAGTTAAACCCTACCCTTCACAGACTATTCCAAAAACTCCAAAGTCATGGAAGACTCCCAAACTCTTTTTATGAAGCCAGCATCATCCTAATCCCACAACCAGATAAAGACATAACAAAGAAAGAAAACTTCAGGCCCATATCGCTGATGAACATAGATGCTAAAATCGTCAACAAAATATTGGCAAATCACATCCAACAATACATTAAAAAGATCATACATCAACTAAGTGGGATTCATCCTAGGGATGCAAGGATGGTTCAATATTCACAAAGCAGTAAATGTAATACATCACATAAACAAAAGCAAACACAAAAATCACATGATCATATCAATTGATGTGGAAAAAGCATTGGATAAGGTACAGCACCCATTTATGATAAAAACACTCAGGAAAGTGGGAATAGAGGGAGCATTCTTCAACATGATAAAGGCCATATATGAGAGACCTACAGCCAAAATCATACTCAATAGGCAAAAACTAAAATATTTTCCACTAAGATCAGGAACAAGACAAGATTGTCCACTTTCACCACTTCTATTCAATATAGTATTGGAAGTATTAGCCACAGCAACTAGACAAGAAAAGTAAGTAAAATGCATCCAAATTTGAAAGGAGAAAACATAACTATCATTACTTGCAGATGACATGATAGTGTACATAGAAAATCCTATAGACTTGGCCAAAAAGCTCTTTGACCTAATAAATGAATTTGGCCAAACAGCCAGATACAAAGTCAATATACAGAAATCAAAGGCATTTTTGTGTACCAACAATGAACAGCAGAAGCAGAAATTTTAAAAAATCCCATTCAATATAGCAAAAAGAAAGATAAAATACCTAGGAGTAAACCTAACCAGGGTGGTAAAAGACCTGTATGCAGAAAACTACACAACACGGAAGGGAGAAATCAAGAAAGACACAAACAAATGGGAGCATATACCATGTTCATGGATCAGAAGAATTAACATCATCAAAATGTCCATATTACTCAAAGCATTTTACAAATTCAATGCAATACCTATTAAACTACCAGTGGCATATTTCACAGACTTAGAAAAAATACTTCAAAAATTTATATGGAACCATATGACCTCGAGTAGCTGCAGCAATTTTGAGAAAGAAGTGCAAAGTAGTGGGGATCACAATACCTGTCACCAAACTGTATTACAAGGCCACTGTATTCAAAACAGCCTGGTACTGGCATAAAAACAGGCACATGGACTAGTGGAACAGAACAGAGAGCCCAGAAATAAACACAAGTCTCTACAGTCAATATTCGACAATGGGGACAGCAACATAAAATGGAGTAAAAATAAGCTCTTCATGAAGTGGTGTTGGGAGAACTGGACAGGTACATGCAAAACAATGAAACTCAAATACCAAATTACACCATACAAAAAAAATAAATTCAAGGTGGATAAAGGATTTAAATATAAGCTGTGACACCATTAAAGTCCTAGAGGATAACATAGGCAGTGAAATCTCAGATATTTCATGCAGCAACATTTTTACTGATATGTCCCTTAAAGCAATGGACGCAAAGGAAAGAATAAACAAATAGAATCTCATCAAAATAAAAAGCTTCTGCATGGCTAAAGAAAACAGTATTAAAATAAAAAGAGAACCAGCTGTATGGGAAAACAAATTTTCCAATGATACCTCAGACAAGGGTTTAATCTCCAAAATATATAAAGAACATTCACGACTCCAGTCTAAGAAGACAAGCAGCCCAATTAAATAATGGGCAAAGGACTTGAACAGACACTTCTCTAAGGAGGACATACATAGGATCCAGAGACACGTAAAAAGATGCTCAGTATCACTAGCTATCAGAGAGATGCAAATTAAAACCACAATAAGCTACCACTTCACACCAGTCAGAATGGCCATCATAAACAAAGCAAGAAACAACAAATGTTGGACAGGTTGTGGAGAAAAGGGGACCCTAGTGCATGTTGGTGGGACTGCAGACTGGTACAACCAGTATGGAATGCAGTATGGAATTTTCTAAGAAAATGAAAAATGGATCTACCTTTTGACCCAGCAATCTCACTGCTAGGATTATATCCTAGGAACCCTGAAACACCAATCCAAAAGTACCTATGCACCCCTATGTTCATAACAGCACAATTTACAATAGCCAAGTGTTGGAAGCAACCCAGGTGCCCATCAGTAAATGAATGAATCAAAAAACTGGTACATTTACACAATGGAATTCTATAAAGCAGAGAGAAAGAAGGAGCTCCTACCCTTTGCAACAGTATAGATGGTACTGGAGAGCATTATGCTAAGCAAAACAAGCCAAGTGGTGAACGACAAATACCTTATGATCTTACCATTAACAGGAAACTTATCAACAAAACAAACAAACAAGCATAACCAAAGACACTGAAATTGAGAACAGGCTGACAGTCTCCAGAGGGAGAGATGAGGGAATTTCAGGGGAAAAGGGGAAGGGTTTAGAGCAACAAGTATAAAGGACACATAGACAAAAACTAGGGGGGGGGCGTGGAAATGGGAGGGAAGTGGTGAGGGCTGGGGCGGTGTGCTGGGATGGGAGTAAAAGACAGAAAACTGTATAAGAACAACAATTAAAATAAAAAAAGAAGGCAAAAATAAAATAAAATATAGTTGTCAAAACATTAAAATGAATTTGTGATATATATTCATGTTTATTACATATTAAATAACAAGATATAGTGGCAGGTCTCATTATGGCCATAATTTTGAAGGAATGATGATCATAAGTATTATTTGAAGATAGCTGCAGCTGTTGTGTGATAGGCGACCATTTGTGACTTTTCTTGATGACAAAGTTCCAATTACTGCTATTACCACAATTGGTTGTTGCTTATGTTTATAATGGAAGGAAATGCTACATTGAATGGAAGGAAATAGAAGTTAAGGTTAGTGAAGACAAAGATGAATTTTTTGCATCCAAATTCCTAGATCCTCTGTGGGGATGAACCATATCTGTGGAGGTCAGATTTAGAAGTCTTGCATTAGATCATCTGCGGGCCAGGCAGGCTGCAGATTGCAGACCTGGCTAACGTCTCAGAGGCAGGTGCAAGAGGAGGAGGATCAATATATCCACAGAACTCCCTGAAAGGGAACTGAATAGTTGTTAGAGTAGCATCTCCTCTTTGGTTCTCACTTCCCTGCTTTCAGGATCCCCATAAAGCAGGACCGCTGGGGCAGGGACCTAGAGATTGCTGCAGCTTTAGATTGTCAGTTTTGTTTCTTCGCATTCTCTCTGTCTTTTTAAGGTCACTTCCTCCTTTCTCCAGAGGGTGGCATAAGAACAAGGCTGGAGAAACTTTTGACAGTTGTACCCCCAGGAATCACTACCGCCCACAGAAGAGCAGTTCTGGCCAATCTGTGGCTAACTCAGCTGTCAGGATGAGCACCTACTAAGAGAAATCTGCCTTTTCCACCCCCAAACAGCAGGTGACAGCTCTGCAAATCAACTCAGAGTAGGAGGCAAACTGCTGGATTCCCCACTACATGGGGTTGAAGGCTGAGGCTGGCCCACAAAGAAAAAGTTAAAAGCAGCCAGGGTTGAGGCTTGGTCCTGCAGGGATAGAGAAGAATGGGATTTCAACTGAGATTGGCTCTGTCACAAAACCTTGAGGACCAGCCATGGCAGATTCTATTGGAGAAAAACAAAGATGGGATACCAGAAAGACTCAGTCCCAAAGCCAAATTTAAGCTCCAGAGATTGCACAAGAAGACAATCAAGGGATTGAAAAGCCAGAGAGCCATAGCTTGGCAGAAATAGAACACAGCAGCCTACAGGTAATTATCCTGATGCTAGCTGGGTTGTACAGCTGGATACTGGATCAGCAGGCATGTCAGCTGGCATCAGAAATTTAGTGTGAGGGGAGTCTGGGGTTCACAGAAGCATTGAAGGCTTTTCAAACTTTGAGACCAGAAGTGTTCCCCACAGGGAACACCAGGAGTAGTTTTATGTGTTAATTTAGCAGTTATGAGGTCTGAGGTCTTTAGGCTCTTGTCTGTTTTTTTCTGCACAGCATATGGATGCAGGCACTGAGGCCACACTGCCCAGCTTCATATCACAGCTTTGCTTGTTACCAGCTGTGTGGTTTGGGGCAAGTTGTTTAACCTCTCTGTGCTTCTGCCTCCTAATATGTAAAACAGGGATAAAATTAGTACCCACCTTGACAGGTCATTGTAAGAGTTAAATTAGGCAATGCAGGTAAAATGATTAGTGATTAAGACAATGCCTGGTATAAATTTAATATATATTAGCTGTTGTTTTACGAGGTCTGTCCACAAGGTATCCAGCTATGTAATATGAAAAGTAGAGATGCTTATTGAAGAAGACACAAGATACAAGAAACATTGTATGAAGGACAATGATGCCTCAGTCCCCATCAAAATAGGCACCTTGGGGTATCACACAGTTCTCCCATTCACCATCATAATTCCCGAATATTTTCCCATCATATTTTCCTGAATCTCATCGACAGTCTGAAATCTCTTCCCTTTCAAAGTGATTTTAGTTTTTGGAAAAGCCAGAAGTAACAGGGCACCAAATCTGGGCTGTAGTGGGGGCTGAGTCACCTGGATGATCTGATGTTTCATAAAAAAACTGTAGGAGACATGTGGAATGAGCAGGCACATTGTTGTGATGAAGCTGTCCATCACCAGTTGCCCATAGCTGCAGCCTTCTGGATCATCCAAATAATTTCTACAGAGGAATTTTCAAGCTTAACACAAAATTTGATGCAGAATCATTGCCCTACTCACTTAGTCATTTTGAATGTAACAGCCACACAGTACACATGCTCGTAAGCCACCAAGAAGCAGTACATCTGAATGGTTAGACATGAAGGCTCTGGACTCAGAGACAGTTAGGTCCTAGCTCTGCCATGCATTTTTTTGTGTGGCTTTGGGAAAATTACTTATTCTCTCTGAACCTCAGTTTTTTCATCTGTAAAACAGGAATATTACCTGACTTCACAGTATTGTTGTGAGGATTAAATGAAATAATATGTGGAAATTGATACATACATAGGGCTCATTCGGTCCTAGCTCCAATTATTGATCTATAGAGGCAAACAGGTAGATTTGAAGTATGTCATCCAAAGTCAGTATTTGATAGAGAAAAAATTGGAAGGATACACAAGATATTATTGATGTGGTTTCCTCTAGAGGGAATGCGCGGGGATAAGGTGTGGGAGGTGAAAAAGAAGACCCTATAATTATTTTTGTGCTTTTAAAAATTTGTTTTATCTTATAAACCATGTGTAAATTACAAAATTAAAGAATACTAATGGCTTATCAGTAATTATGGACCATCTGTGATCATTTTATGCCTTTTTTTTTTCGGCTAGGAAAAGAAAAAGGCCATAAGTTGGGGGCTTCAGTCAGAGCCTTTGGTTCTGAACACTCTTAGCTGCAGCACCCTCTGATGAACAGTATGGGAGTGACCAGGGCTGAAGACATCTGGGTTCAGGGCACAGGCTGTAGTAGAAGATGTGAGTCATCTTTGTATGGATGTTAATGATGACCACTGTTTGTGGCTTGGGAATGGTGTTGGTCTGTTACAATGTCCAAGGTAGTAAATCTGAAATTATGGGATATGGATCAGCTGCAGAAGAACCTCCTGGAGGGACTGGTTGAACCCCATCCAGAACCCTCTGGATTGGAATTTCTCTGGGTTTGGTCCAGGGACCTGTATTTATAACTATTCTCCAAATCATTCTGAGACACACTAAATTGTGGGAGTCACTGAGTTTATAGTTTAAGAGCAGAGGCTTTTGCTTCAGATAGACCTGAACTCAAACCCCAGTCTAGCTACTCTCTAGCTGTGTTGAAGTGCCTAACTTCACATATATCACTGTCATCTTTTTCCTTGGGCCCCAGGATTCCTTGTTACATAACCCTGTCCCAGCTGCATGTGCTCAATTGCAGAATTGCCTTTTTCATGTGTCTGCACAGAGAAAAGTCCTCTTTGTGTGTGTCACTCTCCACCCCCCCTCCCTTACTGTGCATGTGCAGCTATTAGGTGGGCTGCCATTTTGTCTCCTATCCTCCCCAGATTTCTGGCATGTAACAGCTGTCAATCTTCCTTCCCAAACATGATTGCTAAGTTGTTGTAATTCAGTGCTCTGACCTATCAGGGACTAATATTTTTTACATGGCTATTGCTTTCTCCAGCTCAGGCCCTTGTAGTGAACTCTATACAAATGCACACATACACTTGCCTCTCTAGGTATAAAAGCCTTTCTAGATCTCAGGGTGCAAAGGAAGGTGTAAAGGGAGATAATATTTTTTCTTAATTAATGAGATTGTTGTGATTACTACATGAGGTAATGTATATAAAATGCCTAACACAGTCCCTATTTGTTGTTATTAGATTATGTATACAGGTGTTGGATTTATTATCTCCTAAGTCCATTCCTTTCCCTGGGACTCAGTCTGCACATCCCTAATGCCATGAGGGGACAGTTAGGTGCATGATCTCTCAGGTTCTCCTCAAGCATGCCATCTTAGAATTCTTAATGAAAATGGCCCTTGTCCAAAGGGCCACTTTGAGTTGGTTCTAGGGAATCCAATGAGGCAACCACTGCCAGGCAACAGATGGTTCAGAACAAGGTACTGAAAGATGAATATGAGTCTACCTGCATATACCGCTATCAGAATAGTTCTTAACCAAGCAAATAAAGTTGGCCTCCTTGCAAAGCTTGCTTGGACCTTGTAACTATTTAGTCACATCTCTCCTGCCCCTAGCTACCCTTCCTGCTCAATGGCCCTTTTTCATAAAAGCAGTTCTCTTGAAAGCCTTTTCCATACAAACTCTCACTAAGTGATGTGAACATCCTTTCTCTCCTTTATATCTCCTTGCTCTCCTTATGAAGGACAGGTAAGAGCTGCTTTATCAGTCCATCTAACAAATGACAGGATAAATCAATGGCTTTCAAACTTCAGTGTACCTCAGAGCCACCTGAGGGCTTGTTTGACAAATGGATTCTCAGTCCCCGCTCCAGAACTTACACAATCAGTGTCTTCAGAGATAGGGCCTGGAAATCTACATAGGCTTCACAAGGCATTGGTAGTCCACAGGACACCTGTATCAGAATAATCTACAGTGCTTACTTAAAATGGAAATTGCTTGGCTGGGGCCTACTGAATCAGATTCTTAGACTTAGGGATTGATTATATGATTGGACTAGAGCAACAGTTCTCAAAGGGGACCCCTAACTCCACAACAGCATCACATTGCCTGGGAAATTGTTAGACATGCAAATGCTTAGGCCCTAGACCAGACTAGCTCCTAGGGATGGAGCTCGATAATTTGTGTTTTTACAAGAACTTCATGACATTCTGATGTTACAATATCACCACTTCCACATGCCATCCCTTAAGTTTCACAAAAATAATGATTCTGAGCTCTCTCTGCTGCATCCTGATAAGATTTCAGCATATGCTTACAATATTTTCTAGGAAGTTTTTTCCCAGGGTTCCTCTTATGATAGGATGGTCAGTATGGTAATGGTGAAAGTACTTTACTCAACTAATTATGGATGACCCATGTCAGGACGTGCAAAGATTGTGTGGAGATGAATTGATTTCCAAAACAACTGGAATCAGACGAAGCCTCATCTCTTCTTATAGAGATCATTCCAAGGGGTGTTTAAACTGTGAAAATGGACAAGACTCCAGGTGATACCTTATAATTCCCCCAAAATCTATTTTGTTGGTTCAGAAATTTTGCCATTTTACATCCATGAATGCCATGTCCAGTTTCAACCAGGGCATGGCTTAGGAATTCACCTTCTGTGTTTTTTAAATATGCATTTTAGAAAATATGTCATTAGTATTATTTTTATATATCACTTATACTTTCTATATGAAGAACTATACTGAAGGCTTTACATAGGTTATCACAGTAAAACTTTTACAGAAACCCTGTGAGTCATGCAAGAAAATGAGACTCAGGAAAACTTGTCCAAGGTCATTCTGCTGGTAAATGACACACCTGAGATTTGAAACTAGGTTTGTCTAAGTACAAAGCTCATGACCTTAACCATTCATTCATTCATTCATTCATTCAAGCATTTCTTGAACCCCTTCTATGGGAAAGATATGGAGTATGCAGTAATGAACATGACCAAAGCAAATAAAAAATTACTGCCCTCATAGAATTTCAACTCTAGTATAGGATACAGACAACAAACTAAATAAGCAAAATGTATAGCATGTAAAGTGATTGTGTCAAAGGAAAAAGGAGAAAAGCAGTGATATGACATGTTTGAAGGTAAAAATAAGGTTTCCTTAATAGGTAACATTTAAACAATAGCTAGAAGGAGGTGATTAAGAGGCCATGTAGATATTTGATAGAAGGGAATTTATGGCTTTGAGAACAACAAGTGCTATGGCTCTGAGGTGCAGGAGTACCAGGTGTATTAGAGGAATGGGAAAGTGGCCATTGTGACTGCAACAGAATGAATGCAGGGGAGAGTCATAGGAGATAAAGTCAGGGAGGTAACTGAGGAACCAGAACATGCAGAGCTTTTAGGACTTTGTCTCTAACTGAGGCCAAGGAGTGTCTCCTTAATTAGGATATAACCGGGTTGCTATTGTACAAGAATATACTAAAGAAGAGTATAGGCAGAAGAAGGGAGAACAATTAAAAAGCTATTGAAATAATTAAGGCAAAAGGTGATGGAGTTGGAAAATGGTTGGGAAATTCCTCAAAAATTTAAACTCAGAGTTACCACATGACCCAGCAATTGCACTCCTAGGTATATAACCAAGAGAAATGCAAACATGTGTCCACACAAAAACTTGTACATGAATGGTTATAGCAGCACTATCCATTATAGTCAAAAAGTCAAAATGACCCCGATGTCCATAAACTGATAAAAGTATTAAACCAATGGTGGTATATCCATATATAATAGAATATTAGGCATAAACAGAATTTGAGTACTGATACATGCTACAACATGAATCAATCTTGAAACATTTTGCTAAATTAAAGGAACCAATCACAGAAGACCCCATAGTGTATGACTCTATATGAAAAGTGCAGGACATGCAAATCTATAGAGAAAAAAAGTCGATTAATGTAGTTGTTTGAGTTTGCAGGGGGTGAATTGATAGGCGAATAGATGGGTGATTGCTAAATGGTATAGGATTTCTCATGGTGTTAATGAAATGTTTTAAAATTGATATTGATGATGGTTAAAAAGATTGTAAATATACTAAAAACATTCAATTATATACTTTAAATGAGTAAATCGCATGGCATAGGGATTGTACCTCAATAAAGCTGTTTTTTTTAAAAGATGGAGATTTGAACCATGGTGAAAACAGGAGAGGTGGTGAGAAGTAATTGGACTGTGGATATATTTGGAAAGCAAAGTACACAGGGTTTGCTGGCATAATGAATGTGATATTAAAAGTATAGGAATAAAAGATGAGTCAATTTTTTTTTTAAATTTGAGCAACTTGAAAGGTGAAGTTGCCATTAGCTCATACTCGGGTGTCTATGAGAGTATCAGTATTTTGGGGACAGAGATGGAGTTCTATTTTGGACATGCTAAGTTTGAGGTGCTTATTAACCATAAAGTTAGAGGCAGCTGGAGAAATGAATCTCAAGAAAACATCCAGGCTGCAGATATAAATTTGAGAGTCAACAGTATAGAAGTAGAATTATAAATGGCTATAAGTGGATGATCTCACTAGGGGAGTGAGCATAATGATGTTATCTTATCTCCCATGTATTTGATTGTCCTTCTGTAGTCACTCAGGAAGTGTGTAAATCAGAGTCTCGTGGGAGACCAGATCTTAGGAGTATATCAATATGTTTTTGAAGGAACCAATCAGTTTCAGTCTTATAGATGGTGCCATTCATAAGGTATGGATGTATCATTGAGGCATTGCATATTCCAAAGGGAATAATCAAATCATTTAATTAACCCTAACAAAGTCTGAAATTCTGCCTTTTATTTATTTCCTCCCTGATTTAGATGTGTTCCCTATGAGGATCTGGATTGTGAATACTCAGCCACCTAAGTTGATATGAAACTCTGGAGCTGAGCAAAAAAGATTTGTTCCACTTTTAATACTGCTTTGATATTCTAAGCTTCTCAACCTTTCCTCAACTGTATTTGCTCTCTCTTTTTTCATAAAAAGTACTGGGATCTATGGACAGGAGGTATGGAGCCTCATTCATAGGTTTATTTCAAATATTCTGAAATCATAGTTCTGTGTTTGCCCCAGTGCTACACTACTTTAGAAATGATGGGTATAATATCTTATCCCCAGGTGGAAGAAAATGCTGTGGGAGCTCCCACCCCTGTTCCAAAGAAGTCTCTAGGGAATTGTATTTCTACCTGGCTAGGTAGACTCTGCAACCACCTTGGATGATTTGTGTGCAAAGTTCAAAACAAAAAGCTGAGGCAGCTGAAAGTCCAGAAGCCTAATAAGACCCATGAATGATAAGGACTTCCAGCTAGGAAAGGCCAGTTACTAAAACCAGAGATGTCTGGTTAAGGACAGTTCTATATGTTCAATATGGTCTCTAAACTATATGCTTCTTGAGGACAAGGCTCAGTCTTAGCCATTTTTATATGTGAACTTACTGTCTCAGGTGGCGAAGGTTAGCTTGGCCTAAGAGTATTAGCCAAGTGAGCCAGTGTTAGAACTGGAGTTATGAGGAAAAAAAACACTTTCCTCTGTCTCTCTGAGACAGCCAGGAACATAAAGGGCCAAAACAAGGATTCAAATCTAGGGTGTGCAGAAGGTCAAGCCAAGGAAACCAAGTACAATCTTAAATTGCAAAAGGCAAGAATGGAACCAAAATCAACAAGGAGTGTAAAATGTCACAGTAGTACTAACATGGCAAATTCGAGCAAACTGTAATATGCAACCCAGGCTTATAGGACACCACCATCTGGGTAGCTCACATTCTCTCTTCAGCCCTTAACCATCTGGGGGAAAATACTAGGCCCAATGGTAAATGTATAATGTGGAAGAAAAAGTATAGAAACATACCCTCCACTTAATCAACACATGGAAACTTATTAATTCCTTCCACTGGAACCCAAACCAAGTCTTTCCTTTTCATGACTGGTTCATTAACAAAATACTGACAATTGAAAAATTGACATCAGAATGAGGGTACCTAATGATGCCCAAGGATCACTGAATGCCTTTACTAGATAAGAAAGCAGCAAGAATCTTCCATCACTCAATTTACTTAAACTCTCACCTTGCCAAACTGGTGCTGAAGAAGAATAGATAAGTAAAAGATAAAATAAAGATAAGATAAAATAGGGTTAAGGCAGGCCTAGAAAATTGAGTGATCAGTTTTCCTTGGGGATGCCAGGCGGCTTCAGTGAGTCTCAAAATGAGTCTTGAAAAACAAGTAAGTGTCCTACAGGTAGGGGGGAGCAATGAAGAAGGGTGAGATGCTTGGTCTATGAGGGGAACTGTGAGGGGTTCACCATTGTTTGGGGGGCTGAAGATGGAAGTCAGATTACACAGTATTGTCCAAACTGCAGTTTGTAACACATTACTATGTTGTGAAATCAATTTGTTGAGTCATGACCAACATTTTATTAAATGATATGGACTATGACACGACAGAAAATATAATGCATTTCCTGCTGTAAAGGCAACAATTCTTACAAAAAAATTTAGGTTGTTTATATACATATATTTATATAGGTGCATACTGGGTTGCAATGTAAAATGTGTTTTGTAATGTAGGTCACAGTAAAAAATATTTGAAACTCACTATTACAGAGGAACTTATCAACCCTGCTGACATGTTTGGATATTTTCTTGTAGGGCACAGAAAGGTATGAAAAGATTTTAAGCAAGGTATGACATGATCCAATTTGTGTTTCATCAAAAAGTTTAACCATCTTATATCAAATTAGCCATGGAAAAGTTGAAATCAAGTTAAGTGACAGCTGATATTTTCAAAAGTAAATGTTCAAGGTAATTTAATCTATCTTTCATATGGAAGACTCTTCAAACTGTACACATTAATTTATTTGAAATATATTTTTGGCCCTGGCTGGTGTGGCTCAGTGGATTGAGTGCCAGCCTGCAAACCAAGAAATTGCTGGCTCGATTCCCAGTCAGAGCACATGCCTGGGTTGCGGGCCATGTCCCTGGTTGATGGCATTCAAGAGGCAACCAATCAATGTATGTCTCACACATTGATGTTTCTCTTCCTCTCTTTCTCCCTCCTTTCCCTTCTCTCTAAAAATAAATAAATAAAATTTCTAAAAAATATTTTTGGAGAGCACATCATGTGTCTGGCACTGTGCTAAGCACTGATGATACAATATAATGGTGAACAAAAGTCAGCACCATCCCTTCCTTTATGGTGTTTGGTCTAATAAAAGAGACTTAAACAAAAAAACTGAATTAGGGTGATAAGTGGTACAGGACAAACTACAGGATGCCATGAGAGAGAAAAGTGGGGTGGGATACAGGAAAGAACATTAATTTAAGCTGTGGGTTCCTGGATAAACTCTCTGAAGAAGTAACTTTTCAACTGAGATCTTAAGAATAAACAGGAGCTGAAAGTAAAGTGCGTGGGGAAAGAACATCTCTGGCAAAGGATAGCAAGTGCCAAGGCCTGGAGGCAAGAAAGGAACTTGGCATGTTCAAGAACAGAAAGGAGACCATTGTGGTAGGAGTAGCATAATCAAAGACAAAGAGTGGTGGCTGGGAGATGTAGGTAGGATGAGGAGAAGCCATTGTATGAGGTTCAAAGCAGGTGAAAGGCAAGATAAAGCTTGGGAGAACTGGCTTATATTTGGATACTTACTGGGGTCTTTGGCACAGGCATGCTGGGAGCAGTTAAGGGGACTGATGTGTAAACAAACACTATTCATTTGTTACAGGCTTCTGTCCAAGTGTAATAAACCATCTTTCCCCCAGAATTTGCCTAGTAGAAGATTGTAAAATGTCTGAAAGGATCCAGAGACTAGAACGCACCTCTGCAAACTGTTATGATACAACTGCGTACTGTACAACTGCAAGGTCATCATTCAAGTTTTTTTTTTAATTTTTTTAGATTTTATTTATTTTATCTTTAGAGGGGAAGGGAAAGAGAGAGGGAGAGAAATATCAATGCGTGGTTGCCTCTCGTGCATCCTCTGCTGGGAACTGGCCTGCAACCTAGGCATGTGCCCTGACTGGGAATCGAAACACAATCCTTTGGTTCATAGGCCCATACTCAAACCACTGAGCAACACCAGCCAGGGCTCATTCAAGTTTTTTCTTGCTTCTTGGGCCTTTACCACTTTCTAGGTGCCAATCCTAGAACTTTCCTTGAACACAACACCTTTTGCATAATAAACTCACACTTCTCACCCTGGCTGGTGTGGCTCATTGGATTGAGTGCTGTTCTTTGACCCACAGGGTTGCCAGTTCAGTTCTCAGTCAGGGCACATGCCTGGGTTGAGGGCCAGGTCCCCAGAAGGGGAAGCATGAGAGGCAACCACACATTGATGTTTCTCTCCCTCTCTTTCCCCCTCCCTTCCCCTCTCTCTAAAAATAAATAAATAAATAAATAAATAAATAAATAAATAAATAAATAAAATATTTTTAAAAAATTTAAAAATTCACACTTCTCAACTCAAGTTGTTGAACTTTTACTGGGATGCTAGCAGCAAGGCAAGACTGGTTGGATAGGAATAGGTCTGCTGGAGCTGAATCACCTTGGAGTTGGAAACCTTTTTCACTTCAGTCCCCAGTAGTAACCATCCATATTCTAGAATAAATGGATGGTAGAAAGCAATTGCTGGAACAGGACCATATGGCACAATCGATTAAGATGTCTTTCCTTGTGCTTTCCTACTAGTTGGCATTCTTTTCCTATAAATGCTTTACAAGGCAGATGTATTTTGGAACAGTCCCTAGTACCTACAAGGATCATCTGGATCCAATGAGTATGGTATTGTATCAATAAAAATTGTAGTTGCTAAGAAAGAGATTGCTTTGAAATATGGACTGCAGTATTTTGAATGCATCTCTGTTGTGCTGATGGAAGTGGATCAGTCATGTTTTGGTAGGAGGTAAAGCATAAGAGGTATTCTTCTAATAATATGGGTCTCAGCCAGAGGCAAACTTGCCCCTTGGGGCACATTTGAGAATAGTCTGGAAGTAGTTTTTGTTGACATAAATGGAGTGGGTTGGGGGAGGGAGGTGCTACTGGAATTTAGTGGGTAGAGACTAGGAATGCTGGTATATATCCTATAATGCCCAGGATAACCTCCCACAACAAACAATTTTTTAGCCCAAACGTAAATACTGCCCCAGTTGAGAAAGTCTGCTCTAAAATTTTGTTTATAGGCCACATGTGGTTGTCAATCTTCTGTGATTAGGCCATAAACTGGTCAAAAAGGAGCAGAATTCCCCAAATCAAGAAAAAATGGAGGTGCAGCTCATTTTTACATTATGGGCTGAAAAAATGTAGAATGAATCATCTGCTGCAGGGTAATTTTATGACTCCATCTCTTATGCTCCAGGCTGCAGTGGTTTGAGAGCACACCAATATCAGGTGGACTTGATGATCAAACAGCTCTTACTCCAGAAGAAGCTTCCCAGAGAAATAAGTGTATGGATGGATGTCACTAAGTTCTTCTAAGACAGAATGGTTCTTACTGCAATGTAAAAGGCTTTTTTCTGTCTAGGGTTGGGTGATGACAAAAGCAGAAAGGTTAATAGGGGTTGATATAAAGGTCAGGATACAGACAAATTCCTTCTCTCGTTTGATGAATGTGGTTGTCTAGACATTCATGGTGGAGAAGTAAAGATTGGACCTTTGTTAATACCCAAGAAATCACAAGGAATGACTACATTGTCATAGATGACTGCAAGTCCAATACGGCTGACATATATCACTTGACCCCTGACATCATGGCTGAGTGAAACTTGACTCACGTATTAGAATTCAATGCTTTAAAATAAGTAAGTCTAACAGTTTCCCCAAAAGAAGGGATCATTGAGAATTTCATCTAACTAGATAATAACCTTCTTTCCAGGTAGTCATGTAAAATAATTCTTATTTGTTGACAGAGAATGCCTATGTATTACAAAAGTCAAAGGGCATGATAGTATATTCAGAATAGTTGGAAGATTCATACATGATATTCTCCAATGTCAATAATCCTAACATTATTAGAATCAAGTTAGTCCTGGAAGAGGCAGAGCTTTGAAATATTTTATTTCAAGTGAGCACTGAATTTCTGTATATTATCAATGAACTATCTAAAAAGGAAATTCAGGAAAACAATTCCATTTACAATAACATCAGAAAAGATAAAATACTTAGTTATAAATTTAACCACGTAAGATTGAGACTTGTACACTGAAAACTATAAAACATTGCTGAAAGAAATTAAAGACCTAAATAAATGGAAAGACATCATGTGTTCATGTATTGGTAGACATAATATTAAGATGGCAATACTCCTCAAAAGTGATATACAAATATTATCAATATATCAATACTCTTTTTTGCAGAAATGGAAAAGCTGATTCTATAATTCATATGAAATTTTAAGGAGTCCCAAATATCAGAAAAGGTCTTGAAAAGGAAGAATAAAGTTGGACTACTCACATGTCTCGATTTCAAAACATTTCAAAGCAACAGTAATCAAACTAGTGTAGTACTGGTATAAGGTTGGTCATAAAGATCAATGGAACAGAATTGAGAATCCATAAATAAATGGATAAGTCTATGGTTAATTGATTTATTGATATATGTGCAACAATCATTCAATGGGGGAAGAAAACTCTTTTCAATAAATGATGTTGGGACAACAGATATCCACATGCAAAATAATAAAATGGATCCTCAACATTTTTTTAGTTTTTTTAAATGTATTTCATTGATTGTGCTATTACAGTAGTCCCATTTTTCTCCCCTTTATTCCCCTCAGCCCTGCACCCACCCTCCCACCAGCTTTTGCCCCCCACGCCCACCACTTAGTTTATGTCCACGGGTCACACATATGAGTTAATTGGCTTCTCCATTTCCTATACTATTCTTAACCTCCCTCTGTCTATTTTGTACCTACCATTTATGCTTCTTATTCCTTATACCACCTCCGACTCCCCACTGATAACCCTCCTTGATATCTCCATTTCTGTGATTCTGTTCCTGTTCTGCTTCTTTGGTTAGTTTGTTTTTGTTTAGGTTTGGTTGTTAATTATTGTGAGTTTGTTGTCATTGTACTGTTCATATTTTTGATCTTCCTTTTTTTATGTAAGTCATTTTAACATTTCATATAGTAAGGGCTGGATGATGATGAACTCCTTTAACTTGACCTTATCTGAGAAGCACTTTATCTGCCGTTCCATTTAAATGAGAGCTTTGCTGGATAGAGTAATCTTGGATTTAGGTCCTTGCCTTTCCTGACTTGGAATACTTCTTTCCAGCCCTTCTTGCTTGTAAGGTCTCTTTTGATAAATCAGCTTATAGTCTTATGGGAAATCTTTTGTAGGTAACTCTCTCCTTCTCTCTTGCTGCTTTTAAGATTCTCTCCTTATCTTTAATCTTGGCTAATGCAATTATGATGTGCCTTGGTGTGTTCCCCCTTGGGTCCAACTTCTTTGGGACTCTCTGAGCTTCCTGGACTTCCTGGAAGTCTATTTCCTTTGCCAGATCGGGGGAGTTCTCTTTCATTATTTTCTCAAATAAGTTTTCAATTTCTTGCTCTTCCTCTTCTGTTTCTGGAACCCCTATGATTCAAATGTTGAAATGTTTAAAGATGCCCTGGAGGTTCCTAAGCCTCTCCCCATTTTTTTGAATTCTTGTTTCTTCATTCTGTTCTGGTTGAATGTTTCTTTCTTCCTTCTGTTCCAAACCGATTTGAGTCCTGGTTTCCTTCCTGTCACTGTTGGTTCCCTGTACATTTTCCTGTATTTCACTTTTCATAGCCTTCATTTTTTTTTCTTTAATTTGGAACCATATTCAACCAATTCTGTGAGCATCATGATTACCAGTGTTTTGAACTGTGCATCTGATAGGTTGGCTATCTCTTCATCGCTTAGTTGTATTTTTTCTGGAGCTTTGATCTGGTCCTTCATTTTGGCCATTTTTTTTTCTTAGAGTGCCAGTAGAATGCAGAGCCTTAGGTGTTCACCAGGGAGGGGTAACCCACATCTCTGTGTTATGATGCTGTATGAGTGGGAAGGGTCCGAGAGGGAACAATGCTGCTTGCTCTGCTCTCTGCCAGTTTTCAGTCACTTCCCCTGCTATCTAAAATTAAATTGGGCCTTTCTGGTGCTGATTCATGGGTGGGTGGGCTTGTGTACATTCTAGGACCCTGTTGGTCTCCCCAAAGAACTCTCCTGTGAGGCTGGGAGTTTCTCCCCCTGCTTCAACCCCTACAGGTATTTTCAACCAGAGGTTTAGGGCTTTATTTCCTCACTCTGGAACCCTGCGTTGTGTGATCTATCTCACTCCCTAGTTGTTCCTCCGGGTTTATCTGCACAAATGTGGGACCACCCAGTCCACAATCCACTGCCTTCCTGGGTCCACCAGCCGCCACCTTGCCCACCCTGGTCCTCCAGCTGTTGGGGACTGCCCTGCATGATTTCAGGAGCTGTAACCTCCCCATGGCTAAGGCTGAGTGAGCGACCTTCAGGCCATAAACCACTAAGGAGACAAAGTTTACCTCCCTGGCAGGAGTGCCACTTCTGCTCCTTTTGTTTCATCCATAACTAGCCCCCAATGCTTGATCGGTTAGCCAATGATGGGTAAGATTCCCCAAGGTGGGGACAACCTAAGACAGGCACAATCATGGGCAGGCCCCAAAAAAGAACTTGGGGGAGCTACAGCAAAAACGGGGTGATGGACCCTTGCCCCTTGGCTATCCTGACATAGCCTGAGTCCTCATTCTGACTGCGAGAAGTCTCCTAATCTCTTGGTTGCCTTGGTTACCCTGCCTGACTTAAGCCTGAGACAATGCCTTAAGCTTGAAACAATGCTGATGGGTGCAGCCCTGTACTGGAAAGGGCAGATTCCCCAGGTGATCAGGCCTGAGGAAGAATACACAAAATCTTGTGAAACCTGCTTTGCTAAGAATGCTCTCAATTAAATGATAAGGGTCTGAGCAGGAAATGAATTTTGTTCCCTAAAGTTTTGCAGCCTTTTAGCTAACAGACTCTGACTCAGAATAAGCCTTCATAGTTATTGGTATGCTAATTACTGTTTGATCCTTACTGCCTGACAATGATTAATGAACTTTACCTGTACTCCTGTGCAAATGAAACCCAATAAAAGTGTGTCAGGGCAAGGGTCGGGGCGCTCTCCTCTTGAGAGAGTGGCCAGGCTGTTCCGAGGTGTTCTCCCCTTGAGAGAGTAGCCGTGCCATGCTTTTTCCTCCATAGGACTCGGTAGTCTGCGTGAATTTGTCCATAACACCACGGGCACTGCAGGCAGTGCACCCGTCATCCAGCTTCTGCCTTAATGAGAGTTTTCTCTGCCCAGCTGCCCATCTCCACCCCTCCTACTGGTCTGGATGAATGTTTCTTCTTTAACTCCTTGGTTGTCAAACTTCTATACAGTTTGATTTTTTTCTGTCAGTTCTGGCTGTTTTTTGTTTTTAAATTTGTTGTTGTCCTTCTTTTGGTCATGGAGGAGGCACACTGTGTCTATCTATGCCTCCATCTTGGTCAGAATTATAGCGTTTTTTAAGGATTAAATGAGATAAGAAACATAAAATCCTTAGCAAATGTGTAATACTTAGTAATAGCTCAATAATTGTTAACTACTCCTCTTCTCATCCTGCTTTTATTCTTTCCCACTGTTACTATTGCACTGAATGGAATCCAGGGGAAGTTATTTGAAGCACTGGCCTAAGGGAATTCCAGGTCAGAGCCATGAAGGTAGTCCAGAATGAAGTTTCTAATCCACATGGGTCTAAACCAGAAAGGGGAGTCAAGGAATGACTTTGAGAAGGACAAAAGGAGAAAAGCAAGAGAGTTTATGTACTTGGGGGGTGTGGGGAAAATGAGGTCTAGAGTAATGACTTCCAGAATACAAGTGACTTCTGTAGCTTTTCATCCAGTTCTCTTGGCCATCATTGTGTTTCTTCTGGAAACAGAAAACAGCAGAGTGGGCAGTAGGCACTATTCACTTCCAGACCCCTTCCGACAAGTGGTGGGTACCAAGATTTTCTTGCATTTGCCTTAAGAGTCCTGGCCTGCTGCTGACCAGAGGTGAGGCATAGAATTCCAAGACCAGTCTATTGGCTTTTACCCACCTACCAGAAAAGGTACAAATCTAGCCATATCATTAATATGAGCCCCTTACCTTCCCTCTCTATGCCATATTAGTACGATTCATCATAGGACATCTGAATGCACCTGGACCCTGGAAGATGAGATCTTAGTGCATCAAGTGTAGCAGGGAACACATCTAGAACAGGGTTGATACTCACTAGAGGGGATGGAGTCAGAAAGATGCTGGTGTCAGAGTTACAGGGTTGTTTATGGATATCTCAAAAGTCTCAAACAATGATCCCTGAGCTTACAACATAGTTCACATGTGCCTAGAGGCAACCTAGACATCATCTTCCATATCAAGTTTCCCATCAACCCTTTCCCACTATGTGCCCAGTACCAGTCAGTTTATCCTTTGCAGTGGTCTTTGACCTACCAGAAGGTGCCCTAGGGGCTTTCTAGACATTCTGCAGCTCCCTCAGGTACAAACTGGCAACAAGAATGCCCCTGAAGTTAGAAGTGAAATAAGGAGTGAAGAATATACCAAATGAAATAAGCCAGTCAGAGAAAGACAAATACCATATGATTTCACTCTTATGTGGAATATAATGAACAAACTGAGATAACAAACAAACTAGTGAAGCATTCATAGCTAGAGAGCAGGATGACAGCTAAGGAGGGTGTTAGGGATGGAGGGATTGAGCAAAAACAATAAAAGGACTAATGAACATGGACAACATTGGGGGATTACAAGGAGAAGGGGTTATAAGAGGTAATGGAAATATAGAATAAAAATTGAAAAAAAGTTCTTTGAAGCAACAACAACAACAACAAAAAAAAACCCCTCTAAATTTGCTATGAAAGGGGTTTCCAAAACAAGAATCCAGTGAGATGTTATCGACAACTTCTGCCATGATGAAGTAGGTGGACCAGTCATGTGGTTTGTAGGTGGTATATCAACAGATAAATTCTAACATTGGGCTGATGACCAATTAAACTCTTTGTCTCGCTCTGTAGGTGGTGGTACACATATTGGTGAGGCTGGGGCAGATGATTGGGAAGTCCAAAGAGGCAAAGGATCTTGTAAGATAAATACGATGGTGCTAGCCTCTCCCTACCTTTACATTTTCAATTCATACCAGTCTCCAACTCAGTATTTTTCAATCTTTTCTTTCTTTTTCTGAAACTTAGGCCCTTTCTTGCCAATGGATCCTTGCACTTGCTCTTTCCTCTGCCTGCATGCTCGTTGTATGTCTTGTTCCTTTCCTCAAAGAAGTCTTTACTGATCATTTTATCTAGAGTTGACTTCTACCAATTATTTTTTTCACATCACTCCACTAGTTTTCTTGGTGGAATTTATAAACATCTGCATATTGATTGATTCATATAGCTTTTTGTTTACTTTTCTTAGTCTCCTTTCTCCCAGACTTTAACATCCATATAGTCGAGAACTTTGTTGCTCCTTTTCAATACTATTTCTACAGTGTCTAAAATGGTCATCACTTAATACATGTTTTTTGAAAAAAAAATGAATGATGGTTGCTATGGATGGAAGTCAGTGTCAGGATATATTATAAAAATTTTTGTTAGGATGCCCAACACCATAGCAAGAATGGCTTTGGGGCTATGGGAAAGGCAAATAAACTTGAGTGTGATGGTGTACCAGGAGCATTTTGGTATTCAGGAATGGAAGACCATTCAATCTTTCAGTTGCCTGGGACTATCTAAGACCTAAATACAGGTATCAGAGTTCAAGGAGAATTTCCTATCAGTTGTAGGGTTTCCTACAGGCCATGTATTTAAGGTATGATATAAGCCACAAACAGCTGGACAGATGGAATAGTGTCTGGATGTAGGCATTCATTACCATTTAAGGCCAACCATGAGACTCAATGAGGTGCCACTCTACAGAGCCAACACCTTGTGGCTCTTGATGAGCCACTTCTGCTAATTGTGGCTGAGTCTTGATAATCACAATATCTCATGTTGCCTACATTTTCTTGGGTAAAGTTGCATCCCAATCCCATAGTACTTCAGACTCCAGGACACCCTTGGAAATTCTGATTTGTTGAGTTATAGCATATGACAAGTTCTAATCATTTCAGTAAAGCAGGGGGGGGGGTGCCAGATGAAACCTTTAAAGGCCATAATGTGCAAAAGTGCATTTTCTGCATTTATAACTGAAAATACAAAATATACTAAACTATAAATTGGTGTTAGAGAAGTCCAAAGAAGAGCAATTTTCTTGAGATGCTATTTTGGTGCTTTTTTTTAAACATATATTTCCCAAATATATTTCTTAGTTAATTGGTACCTCTGCTTTCCTGGTATATATGCTTAATGTGCCTAGAGGATAAACCAGCAGTCAGCAGTCACAATGTCTAAGATGCTCTAGACTTCAGTGATTTGAGTGTTTTGTCACCAAGCACTGGGGTCCTTGAGGATATGACAACATACCTCTAAAAGTGTTTTGATGATCAGTAACTTTCTTTTGCAAAGACATTGAAGATATCCAAAACAAGCTCCATGAAGAACTAGACACAGGAGAAATTGGCACTGTTTAGTGTGATTCTTCTGTGATATAATGCCCCCACCCCACACAAAGATGCTGGAGAAATCAGCTTTACCAGGGTCTGGTTCTGGTCTAGTTGGATAGACCAGAAACAGCAGAACTGAACAGAGTCATTATGGTCATGGCTATGATCAGAGATTAGAGGAACCTTGAGGTAAAGGTACACCATTACCAATGTCAGGGCAGAAAAATGGTGAATAAATAGTCATCAGTGTTTGGTAAACTTCAGGCATTTATAGAGATCCTTGACTGACCTAAAGGGATTCTACTCCTGGAAGGTTGAAATCTAGGCCAGAGAGAATTTGGTTCAAGAATTTCACCTCTGGAATCTAAAAGAGTAGAACTCATAGAACCATAGAGAGGAAGGATATTTAAAGGGGGGCAGCAGGGGTGGGAATAAAGAGATTTAGTCAAAGGGTACAAACTCCCAATTATAAGAAGAACAGGTTCTGGAATCTAATGTACAGGATGATGACTATAGTTAATAATACCACACTGCATATTTTAAATTTGCTGAGTGTAGATCTTAGGTTTTCTCACCACATCAAACAACAATATAACTATACAAAATAATGGACATGTAAATTAACATAAGCATGCTCATCATTTCATAAGGGATAAGTATATCAAACCATAGCATTGTACACCTTAAATATACACAACTTTTATTTCTTAATAGACCTTCAGTATAGATGGGGGAAAAAATTCCAATTCTGGACTTTGGAATCTGCATTGTAGATTCAAGGGTGACAACCCTATGGGCAGTACTGGACCAACCAGGCCATGCTTCTGTTTTGTTTTGCTTTGCTTTGTTTTTAAAATCAGATCAGAAAGTAAAGTGGATGTTATCCAAATAGAGAACAGGTTGTTCAAGAGGTCAAATAAGATGTTTGGGTATCATCAATAAATCAATAAACAACAAGAATTGGAGAGGTTGTGGAGAAAAGGGAACTCTCATGCACTGTTGATAGGAATGCAGACTAGTGCAGCCACTGTGAAAGCAGTGTGGAGCTTCCTCAAAAATTATAAATGAGACTGCCTTAAGACCCAGCAATTCCACTGCTGGGAATATATCCAAAGAAACCCAAAACATGAATTTGAAAGAATATATGCACCCCTATGTTCACTGCAGCATTATTTACAATAGTCAATATTTGGAGGCAGTCCAAGTGCCCATCGGTAGATGAGTGGATAAAAAAAGGCATGGTACACAATGGAACACTTGGTTGTAAAAAGGAAGAAAATCTTACTCTTCATGACAGCATGCATGGACCTGGAGCACATTATGCTAAATGAAATAAGCAAATTAGAGAAAGACAAGTACCATATGACTTCACTCATATGTGGCATCTAATGAACAGGATAAACTAACAAACAAAATAGAAACAGACTCTAGATAGAGAACAGACTGATAGCTGTCAGAGTGGAGGGTGATTTTTGGGCTGGGTGAAGAAGGTGAAGGGACTACTTAACAACGTCAACAAAAGAACTCATAGACACAGACAACATTATGGTGATTAACAGAGGGAAAGGAGGGTGGGAGGATGTAGAAGAAGGTGTAAAGGGCATAAATGGTAATGGAAGGAGACTTGACTTGGGATGGTGAACATATAAGTTCTGTCTGAAAACCCTCCTACCATTGTCAATATAATGAGAATAGTTTTCAAGACACGGATGTAACCTGGCAGCCAAGAAGAGGTGATTGAAATGCACATGGGTGAACAATGATTTCACTGAACTAGTCAGTGTGGATGGTAGACACCACTGACTCAGCATGTGTACTGTGTCACCATCACATTCAAAATGACTGAGCGAATATTGCAAAGACTCAGCATTGAATTTTGTGTTAGGCATCAACATTCCTCCGTGGATTTGGAAATTCAGAAGGCCACAGCTATAGGCAACTGGTGATGGGCAGCTTCATAACAACAATGCACCCACTCGTTCATCACATCTTATATAGTTTTGGGGTGAAACATCAAATCACCTAGGTAATTCAGCTCCCCCTATAGCCCAGATTTGGTGCCCTGCAATTCTGGCTTTTTCCAAATCTAAAATCACCTTTGAAAGGAAAGAGATTTCAGACCATCGATGAGATTCAGGAAAATATGATGGGACAGCTGATGGCGACTCCAACAAAAGATTTGCAGAGTGTTATGAACAGTGGAAGAAATGGTAGGAGAAATAGGTGAGGTCCCAAGATGTCCATTTTGAAGGGGACTGAGGCATCATTGTCTTATGTACAATGTTTCCTGTATCTTGTATCCTCTTCAATAAATGTCTCTTTTTCAAAGTACATGGCTGGATACTTTCTGGACAGAAAATACAATATATAGTTGATGTCTTACAGAATTGTACACCTGAAACATATATTATTTTATTAACAAATGTCACTCCAAAAATTCTGTTTAAAAAGAAAAAAGTTGTTGAGTATTAAAATATTGACTAACATTTACTGAGGTTTCATTATGACCTTGGTCTTATTCTGTCCATTCTATTTCATTTTATTTATTTTTTTTTGTTTTTTATTTTAATTATATTTTATTGATCATGCTATTGCAGTTATCCTCATTATTTTCCCTCCACCCAGTACCCCACACTCCCTCAGGCAATCCCCCCACCATTGTTCATGTCCATGGATCATGTGTATAAGTTCTTTGGCTACTCCATTTCCTATACTGTACTTTATATGCCCATGGCTATTCTGTGACTACCTATTTGCACTTCTTTTTTTAAAAGACTTTATTTATTAATCATTAGGAAGAGGGGGAGGGAGGTAGAAATAGAGGGAGAGAAACATCAATGTGTGAAGTTTGTATCCATCAGTTGCCTCTCACATCTCCCAACTGAGGACCTGGCCTGCAACTCAGGCACATGCCCTGACTGGGAATCAAATCAGCAGCCTTTCAGACTGCAGGCTGGCACTCAGTCCACTGAGCTACACTAGCCAGGGCCTTATTTGTACTTCTTAACCCCTGTAACTCTTCACCCATTCCTGCACACACACCCCATCTGGCAACCATCAAAACACTCTCTGTATCCATGTTTCTGTCTCTGTTCTTGTTTATTTAGTTTGATTTTTAGATTCAATTGCCAACAGATATGCATTTATTGTCATTTTATTGTTCATTGTTTTTATCGTTTTTTTCTTAAATAAGTACCTTTAACATTTCATATATTGGTGGCTTGGTGATGATGAAGTTATTTAGGTTTTTCTTGTCTGGGAATCTCTTTATCTGCCCTTTGATTATAAATGATAGCTTTGCTGGGTAGAGCAATTTTGGCTATAGGTCCCTGCTTTTCATGACTTTGAGTATTTCTTGCCAATCCTTTCTAGCCTGCAAAGTTTCTTTTGAGAAACCAGTTGACAGTCTCATGGGTACTCCTCTGTAGGTAAATAACTTCTTTTCTCTGGCTGTTTTTAAGATTTTCTCTTTAACATTTGGCATTTTAATTATGATGTGTCTTGGAATAGGCCTCTTTGCATCCATCTTATTTGGGATTCTCTGTGCTTCATGGACTTGCATGTCTATTTCCTTCACCAAATTAGAGAAGTTTTATTATTTATTCAAATAGATTCCCAATTTCTTGCCCTCTCTCTTCTCCTTCTGGCTCCCCTACGATGTGAATGTTGGACCTCTTAAAATTGTCCCAGAGGCTGCCTATTCTATCCTCATTTTTTGGATTCTTTTTTTCTGTGTTCTGAACAGTTGTTTTTGTTTCCTTATGCTCCAAATCATTGATTTGATTCTCGACTTTATCCACTCCACTGTTGATTCCCTCTAAATTGTTACTTCTTTCAATTCATGTATCATTGATTTCTGACAGGATCTTTTTTATGCTGCTGAGGTCCTCACTAATTTCCTTTAGCATCTTTATAATGAGTGTTTTGAACTCTGCATCTGATAGATTGCTTATGTCCATTTCATTTAGCACTTTTCCTGGAGTTTTGATCTGTTTTTTCATTTGGGCCATGTCTGTTTATCTCTATGTTTTTGCAGCATCCATGTGTTTGTTTTTATGTTTTAGGGAGAGCTGCTTTGACTCCATATCTTGGTAGTATGACCTAATGTAGTAGGTGTCCTATAGGGTCCAGTGGCACAGCTTCCACTATCACTCTAGCTGGGTACCTAAGGTGTACCCTTTGTGTGGGTTGAGTACATCTTCTCCTTATAGTTGAGTTTTGATGCTTGTTGGCAAGTCAATGGGAAGGCTTTACCCAGGGCAGTCAGCTGCAAGGATTGGCTGTGCCCACTGACCACTAGCCTCCACCCTCCAGGGAGTATCAGCTGTGCAGGGGCAGGGTGGTGGTCCTTTGACATGGTCATTAGCTGCCCACTGGGTGCACAGGCTCTGGAGTTTCCTGGATGGTGCAGGGCAATACCAGCCCTCAACTGTGTTTTGTCCTGAGTGAGCCATCCTGCCCGAGCTGTAAAGCAATCTGAGGTGGCTGCTACTTTGTGCTGGTTTGGGGATTCCCAGGCAAAGCCAAGCTGTGAATCTAAGTTGGCTGCTGCCAGCTGAGCCTTGGACTCACTGAAGTCAGCTGTTGCTTGTTTGAGAGGATTTAGGACAGGGATGCCAAACTCATTTTCACCAGTGGCCACATCAGCCTTGTGGTTGCCTTCAAAGGGCTGAATGTAACTTTAGGACTGTATAAATGTAACTACTCCTCAACAGTTAAGTGAGAGTTCGGCACTGCTCCCAGGTAGAAACAAGATGTCAGGCAGGATAAAACAAGGTGGAGGGCTGGATTCGGCCCGCGGGCCTTGTGTTTGCCACCTGTGATCTAGGAAGTTCTTAAGTATGAGCCAAGACCAGCCATTCATATGGAAAAGCAGCTTGGGTGGGCCTGTAAGTTGGGCAGGGTGGAGTCTCAGGGCATCTCCAGGGTGGGTCAAACGGTATTAGCCAGGTTGATGGAGTCTCAGATATGGCATCAGCTCTGTGGTTCTGTGGGGGGGAGGGTTTAGAAAAGGGGCAATGACCTCTGCTCACCTTAAATTCAGCCACTTCAGTTTCTGCCTTATGTCACTGGTGCCTTTCAAGCTATTACCCCACTGCTAGATCTCAGAGGGAGTGAGTTTGAGTAGATGAGTCCATGTGTGGATTCTTTAAGAGGAACTGCTTGAGTTCTGACTTTCCGTCCACCAACTCAACCCTTGCTGGTTTTTGCAGCCAGAACTTTTGAGGACTTATTTTCCTGGCACTGGAACCCTGGGCTGGAGGGCCTGGTGTGGGTCTGGAACTCCTCACTCCCGAAATAGCCCTCCTAAATTTTTATTCACTACACATGGGTGTGGGACCAGCTGTTTTGCATCTTTGCCCCTCCTACCAGTCTGGATGGATGTGGTTTCTTCCATAATTGCCAGACTTCCATTGAACTCAATTTCTGAGGGTTCTGAGAGATGGTTGTTCTATATTTTAGTTTTAATTTTGATGTGGTTGTGGGAGGAGGTGAGCCATGTCTGACTGTTCCACCATCTTGACCAGAATTCCTCTTGTCCCTCTTTTATAGATTAAGTAACTAAGACACAGAAAGCTTAAGTAACTTACCCTAAAGTCAGACAAGTAGTCATTGGAAGAGCTTGGATTTGAACTAAGGCAGTCTGACTACAGAAACCATGCTCTGAACAACTATGCTAAATCATGTTATGCTCTTCCATTCTACTAGGTGCTATGACACATTCAAGATATTGTTCAAGCCAAATCATATTATGGTAAATTTTCCTTGGCTGAGGTGCAACTCCTACTTGTCATCTTTCAGAAAATGAACATAATTTCTAGGTACCCTGATGTTCAATTTTATACTGATGCCTCATAGACTTGGTTCCAGGGATTGGAAATAGCATGCACCGGTGATAATAATCAGGCTGAAATCATTGAGACTCAGGTTAAGTATGGAACTCTCCATTTTTCCAAGTTAGAAAGCAAACTTGGGTCTCACTGAGGGAAGGAAATGATTCCCTGCAGAAAGTTGGTATCTTATTGTTATTTTCTAAGGTGAAATATATAACTGAGCAGTAACCTGAGCCCTGGAGTCCAGGCTGAAAGGAAGAGCTGTGCCTTCAGTGTAAGGGTTTATTCTCTACCTGCTGTCCTGAAATCCTTTAGAGTAGGCAGTGTTCTGTGTGGTTCAGGAATTAGGGGGTACATGAGGCACTGGATAACTGTATTGTTTTGTTATAAATTGGAAAGCCTAAGTTTTGCAGGAGATGACCACTTTGAAATCTTCTACCCATGCAAAGCTGAGGAATCAAGGGAAGGGTGGTCATGGCACCAGCCTCTGGACACTTTCATACACAGCTTACTGGAGTATCTTCCTGGTTACTGATCCCCTCCTCAAAGAATTTCTAATAGTGATTTCAATAATATTACTAATACATTGAAATTTAAGGTGAAGCAGCCACTATAGAAAGCAACATGGATGTTCCTCAAAGTATTAAACATAGAATAACCACTTGATTCCACAGTCCCACTTCTGGATACATACCCAAAGAAACTGAGGTCAGGATCTGAAGAGATATCTACACTCCCATGTTCATTGCAGAATAATTCACAATAGCCAAGACATGAAAACTACCTAAGTTTCTGTTAGTGGATGACTGGATAAAGAAATTGTTATACATGTACGATGGAATATTATTCAGCCTAAAAAAAAGAGAGACCTCCTGCCACTTGTGATAACATGAATGGACCTGAAGGACATTATGCTAAGTTAAATAAGTCAGACACAGAGACTCAAATACTGCATGATCTCACTTTTATGAGGAAAATCATAAAATTCTTAGAACCAGAGAGTGGAATAGTGGTTAGTAGGTGCTGATGGAAAGAGAATTGGAGAGGTATAGGTCAAAGTTGCAAAATATTTGTTATGTAAGATGAATAAATTCTAGAGATGTACTGTACAACCTAGGACTTATAGTTAACACCACCCTAGTGTATACTTAAAATTTTGCTAAGAGTGTCAATTTTATGTTAAATGCCTTTACCACAGAAGAGAGCAAATATTTTAAAATATTTTCTTAAGATTTCATTTATTCATTTTTAGAGAGAGGGGAGAGAGAGAGGGAGAGAGAGAGAGAGAAACATTAATGTGAGGGAAAAACATAGATCGTTTGCTCTTGTACATGCTCTGACTAGGAACCAAACTTGCAACCCAGGCATGTGTCCTTACTGGGAATTGAACCAGCAACCTTTCACTTTGCAGGACAATGCCCAGCTAAATAAGCCACATTGATCAGGCCTTAAAAATATTTTAAGTAAATAAAAAAATATAATGGCTGCAAGATGGAAGGTTTTGGAGGTGATGAATAAGTTTATGGTCTTTATTTTTTTTCTAGTTTACACAATTACAGTTGCCTCCACCTTTTTCCCCTTTGCCTGCCTCTACCCAGTTCCCACTATCCCCTCCCTCAGGCCAATACCACACTGTTGTTCAGGTCCATGAGCCATGCATATATGTTTGTTGGCTAATCCCTTCACCTTCTTTCTTCCAATTCCCCTCCCCCACTCCACTCCAACAGCTGTCAGTCTGTTTCATGTATCTATGCTTCTGTTTCTATTTTGTTTGCTAGTTTATTTTGTTCATTAGATTCCACATGTAAGTGAGATCATGTGGTATTTGTCTTTCACCACCTGGCTTATTTCACTTAGCACAATAATCTCTGGGTCCATCCATGTCCTTTTGCTGTTGCCAAAGGTAAGATTTCTCTTTTTTTGGAGCCAAGTAGTATTCCATTGTGTAAATGTACAACAGGTTCTTTACCCACTCACCTACTGATGGACACTTGGGCTGCTTACAGATTTTGGCTATTGTAAATAATGATGCTATGAACATAGGGGTGCATATATTCTTTTGAATTTGTGTTTCAGGATTCTTAGGATATCCCCAGAAGTATAATCCTTGGATATTAAGATAGTTCCATTTTTAATTTTTTGAGAAAACTTCAAACTATTTCCCACACTGGCTGCACCAGTCTGCATTCCCACCAACACTGTACTAGGGTTCCCTTTTCTCCACATCCTCTCACAGATGAAGAACAAATATTCCAAACATTTATATGGAACCAAAAAAGATCACAAATAGCTTCCCTAATCTTCAGAAAGAAGACCAAGCCTGGAGGTATCACAATACCTGATATCAAACTATATTACAAGGCCTCTGTAATAAAAACAGTCTGGTAATGGCATAAAAACAGACATATAGATCAATGGAGCAGAACAGAGACCCCAGGAATAAAACCATACCTTTATGGTCAATTAATATTTAACAAAGGAGACGAGAGCATACAATGGAATAAAGACAATCTCTAAAATAAATGGTGTTGGCAAAATTGGACAGGTACATGCAAAAAAAATAAATAAATAAACCACCAACTTATACCATACAGAAAAATAAACTCAAAATGGATAAAAGACTTAAGTGTAAGTTGTGAAACCATAAAAATCCTAGAAGAAAATATCAGTAGTAGAATTTCAGATATCTCTTGTAGCCCATATATCTCCTAGGGCAAGGGAAACAAACAAACAAACAAAAAAAAAAAACATCGGGACTACATCAAATTGAGAAGCTTCTGTAAAGCTAAAGAAACCACCAACAAATGAGAAGGGATCACACTGTATGGGAGAACATATTTGCCAATGATACATTGGATAAGTTTATGGTCTTGATTTTGATGATGTTTTCATGGTAGCATACTTATTCTCAGATTCATCAACTTATGCACATTAAACATGTACTTTAGCTTTTTCCCTCTATTAAGATTGTTTAAATTAAATTTATTGGGGTAACTAATTAATAAGATTATGTAGGTTTCAAGTGTACAATTCTATGATACACTTTATTGAGGTATGATTGACATGCACAGCTTTATTTTTTATAAAAATAATACTAGGTAGCATTTACTGATTGTTTACTATGTGCCAAGCACTGTGCTAAGTACTTTACATCCATTATTTTATTTAACACTTACAACTATTTATGATGCATGTTCTATTATTATCCCTATGGTAAGTGTAAGAAAATCTGCCCTGGCTGGTGTGGCTCAGTAGACTGAGTGTGGCCTGGGAACCAAAGGGTTGCTGGTTCGATTTCCAGTGAAGGCACATGCCTGGGTTATGGGCCAGGTCATCAATAGGTGGTGTGAGAGGCAACCACACACTCATGGTTCTCTCCCTCCCTTCCCCTCTCTCTAAAACTAAATAAATAAAATCTTTTAAAAAAGATCAGAAAACCTAAATACAGAGAGTTTAAATGACTTTCCAAGGGTCATAAAGAAGATGGTAGAGCCTGTAATCCCAAGTGGACTGAGCTCAGAACCTCCCCTCTTAACCATAAGGATGGCTCATTCCTGTCTCAGGGGTTTTGCACATGTTCTTTCTGCTTGAAACGTTTTTCCCTGAATTGTCACATGAATGCCTTCTTGTTATCATTCAAATCCCATCAGAGAGGCCTTTCCTGACCACTCAATCCAAAGTAACTGCCCCACACACCCCCAAGCATATCTTTCATGCGACTCAGTGAAGTCATGTTAATTATGTTTTCTTGTTTATTTTCTATCTTTCCCTACACCCAACCATAATGAAAACCCCAAGAAGGTGGGGAATTTAGTTATTTTGTTTACAACTATGGGGAATGCCCCCCCAAAAAACCAGAATTATCTTTTGGAGAGTGGGATCTTTGTAGTACAGGTTGCCCCCACTAGGTGAGTGTTCTAGGAACCCATCTGCATCAGTGTACCAGATGACATTGTTGTGAGAAGCTGCATTTGACTTCATGGATTTTTTTAAGACTCTTTCAACATGTTCACCCATTTTATGATGGGTGATTTATGAGCACATCTGCTCATACCACGTTGAGTGTTCGGCAGTTTTTGACCACAAACTGCATGGCCCCCATGCCTCACCCTCCCTATTCACCCAATCTCACCCTGAGCAACACTTTTTTTTGTTGTTTCCCTGGGTGAAAAAAGTCCTGGAAAGGAAACATTTTGTGGATGCAGAAGAGGTGATACAAAAAAGTGGTAGAAACACTAAAGGGCACAAAAATCAAAGAGTTCAAAAACTGTTTTGAGCAGTGGGGGAAAAAGTCCTGATATGTGTATTGCATCAAATGGACAGTACTTTGAAGATGACTGAAGTTTAAATATGTAAGAATAAATACCCAATAGTTTATAAATAAATTCTGGGGTTTCTGGGTTCCCCCCTTGTATATCACCAGTACTGAAAACAGTGGCTGTCATATGGAAGAAAGCAGGTAGATATTTATGAACTCACATTGCTTTGTTATCTTAGACCAGAGAGGCTTTCTGTTGGGGAGGTGGGGGCTTCAAATCCTTGATCTGGAGGTAAGAACTTGTACATTAATATGAGTTCACACTTGATGGCATGTGGGTTCTGTCCATTCCATGCTGTTGCGTTGCCCATGTTCCTGGTGAAAAAGGGCAATGCCATTGACTACTGGTGTCCTAGTAAATATTTAACAATCAACTTTTCAGAGGAAAAGACCTGATTTGTGATGTTTGCTAATGTTCATGGTATAAACAGTCCCATTATGGGAATATTTATAGCAATGTCAAGCCATCATGCTGCAAGCTGCCAGATATCACTGAACACTGACTTGAGAAGAGATACACAGTAACAGAGCACTATATATTATTTCCACCATACAGATGTAAGACCTATGAGTACAATTCAGGGTATGGATGGTGGTAAAATGTAGTGAAATAGTCCTGGCTGGTGTGGCTTAGTGGATTGAGAGCCAGCCTGTGAACCAAAGGGTTGCTGTTTTGATCCTGGTCAGAGAACAACCCTGGGTTGCAGACTAGGTCCCCAGTACGGGACCAAGAGAGGCAACCACACATTGATGTTTCTCTAATTCTCTTTCTGCCTCACATCCACTCTCTTTAAAAATAAGTAGATAAAATCTTTTTTAAAATGTAGTGAAATAATTAGGAAGTTATCATTTTTATCATTATCTTTGTTTTTTAATATATATTTTCCCCACAGGATACATAATATTGTCTTAATTTTATAAAAAATGAAATTGGCCCAATAATTTCCTAGAACTCAGGTCATATCTTTTAACTCTGCATTCTGTGGCCTTTCTTTTTTTAATTGTCCAAGTACAGTTTTCTTCCTTTTACAGCATCCCAGCAAATACCCCCAGCCCTCCCCACCTCCCTCCCGATTGCACTCCCACTTGTTATTGTGCATGCGTCCTTTATAATTATTCCTGCAAACCATTCATCCTTTTCTGTTGAAATTTCCTCCCCTCTGCCCTCTGGTCGCTTTCAATGTGTTCTCTATTTCAATGTCTTTGGTTATATTTTGCTTGTTTGATTGTTTTGTTGATTAGGTTCCTGTTAAAGGTGAGATCATACGGTATTTGTCCTTCACTGCCTGGCTTATTTCACTTAGTATAATGCTCTCCAATCCCATCCATGCTGTCACAAAGGGTAGGAGCTCCTTCTTTCTTTCTGCTGCATAGAATTCCATTGTGTAAATGAACCATAGTTTCTTGATCTGTTCATTTACTGATGGGCACCTAGGTTGCTTCCAACACTTGGCTATTGTAAATTGTGCTGCTATGAACATAGGGGTGCATAGGTTCTTTCAGATTGGTGTTTCACGCTTCTTAGGATATAATCCTAACAGTGGAATTGCTGGATCAAAAGGCAGATCCATTTTTAGTTCTCTGAGAAAATTCCATACTGTTTTCCATAGTGGTTGTACCGATCTGCAATCCCACCACCAGTGCAATAAACTTCCCTTTTCTCCACAACCTCACCAACACTTGTTGTTTGTTGCTTTGTTTATGATGGCCATTCTGGCTGGTGGAAATGGTATATCATTGTGGTTTTAATTTGCATCTCTCTGATGGCTAACAATACTGAACATATTTTCATGTGTCTCTGCACCCTCTGTATGTCCCCTTTGGAGAAGTGTTTGTTCAAATCCTTGCCCATTTTTTAATTGCCTTCTAAGAGTGCAGTCATGTGAGTTCTTTACATATTTTGGAGATAAAATCCTTGTCCGAGGTATCATTGGCAAATATGTTTTCCCATACAGTTGGTTCTCTTTTTATTTTCATACTTTTTTCTTTAGCTGTGCAGAATCTTTTTATTTTGATGAGATCCCATTTGTTTATTCTTTCCTTTATGTCCCTTACTCTAGGGGACATATCGGTAAAAATATTGCTACTTGAAATATCTGAGATTTTCCTGCCTATGTTCTCCTCTAGGACTTTAATGGTGTCATGACTTATGTTTAAATATTTTATCCACCTTGAATTTATTTTTGTATATGGTGTAAGTTGTTGCTCAAGTTTCATTTTTTTTTTTTGCATGTAGCTGTCCAACTCTCCCAACACCGTTTGCTAAAAAAGGTTATTTTTATTCCATTTTATGTTGTTGCACCCTTTGTTGAAAATTAATTGACTGTAGAGACTTGGGATTATTTCTGGGCTCTCTGTTCTGTTCCATTGGTATATCTGTCTGTTTTTATGGCAGTACCAGGCTGTTTTGACTACAGTGGCCTTGTAATACTGTTTGGTATCAGGTATTCTGATCCCTCCTATTTTGCTCTTCTTTCTCAAAATTGCAGCAATTTGGGGTCATTTATGGTTCCATATAAATTTTTGAAGTATTTGTTCTATGTTTGTGAAATATGCCATTGGTACTTTAATGGGTACTTCATTGAATCTGTAAATTGCTTTGGGTAGTATGGACATTTTGATGATGCTGATTCTTCTGATCTGTGAACACAGTATCCGCTACCACTTGTTTGTGTCTTCCCTGATTTCTTTCTTCAGTGTTGTGCAGTTTTCTGAGTACAGGTCTTTTACCTCCTTGGTTAGGTTTATTTCTAGGTATTTTATTTTTCTCATTGCTATATCAAATGGGATTTGTTTCTTGATTTGTGCTTCTGATAATTCATTCTTGGTAAGCAAATATGCCTTCCATTTCTGGATATTGACTTTGTATCCTGCTGTTTAGCCAAATTCATTTATTAGCTCGAGCAATTTTTTGGTGGAGTCTATAGGATGTTCTACGTACACTATCATGACATCTGCAAACAATGATAGTTTTGCTTCCTCTTTACCGATTTAAATGCCTTTTCTTTCCTTTTCTTGTCTGATCACTGTGGCTAAGACTTCAAATACTGTATTGAATATAATTGGTGAAAGTAGACAACCTTGTCTTGTTTCTGATGTTATTGGAAAAGGTTTTAGCTTTTGCCCATTGAGTATGATGTTGGCTGTAGGTCTCTCATATATGGCCTTTATTAGGTTGAGGAATGCTCACACTACTCCCACGTTGCTGAGTGTTTTTTATCATAAGTGGGTGCTGTACCTTATCAAATGCTTTTTCTGCTTCTGTTGATATGATCGTGTGATTTTTGTGTTTGCTTTTGTTTTTGTGATATATTATATTTATTGTTTTGCGAATATTGTACCATCCCTGCATCCCTGACATAAATCCCACTTGGTCATGTATTTTTAATGTATTGTTGGATGCAGTTTGCCAATACATTTTTTAAGGATTTTACCATCTATGTTTATCACCAATAATGGCCTGAAGTTTTCTTTGTTGTGAGTTTATCTGGTTTTGGGATTAGGGGGATGCTGGCTTCATAAAAAAAGTTTGGGAATGTTCCATGATTTTGAATTTTTTTGAATAGTCTGTGAAAGATAGGGGTTAGCTCTTCCTTAAATGCTTTGTAGAATTCTCCTGTGAAACCTTCTGGTCCAGGGCTTTTGTGGGGGAGGGACGTTTTTGATTACTGCTTCAATTTCATCTGCTGTTATTGGTCTGTTCAGGCTTTCTGCTTCTTCTTCATTCAGTTTTGGAAGATTGTATTTTTCTAGAAGTTTGTCCATTTCACCTAGGTTTTCAAATTTCTTGGCATACAGTTTTTCATAGTAATTTCTTACAATCCTTAGTATTTCTTGGTATTAGTTGTAATCTCTCCTCTTTCATTTCTGATTGTGTTTATTTGGGTCTTCTCTCTTTTTTTAAATTTTATTTTAATTCTTGTTCTTATACAGTTTTCTCTTTTCTACTCCCATCCCATCCCACTGCCCCAGCCCTCCCAAGCTCCCTCCCATTTCCACCCCCACCCAAGCTTTTGTCCACGTGTCTTTCATACTTGTTGCTCTAAACCCTTCCCGTTTTCCCTTGATATTCCTATCCCTCTCCTCTCTTGTTCTCAATTTCAGTGTCTTTGGTTCTATTATCCTTGTTTGTTTGTTTTTTGATTAGGTTCCTGTTAAAGGTGAGATCATATGGTATTTGTCTTTCACATCCTGGCTTATTTAGCTTAGCATAATGCTCTCCAGTTCCATCCATGCTGTCGCGAAGGGTAGGAGCTCCTTCTTTCTTTCTGCTGCATAGAATTACATTGTGTAAATGTGCCATAGTTTATTGATCCATTTATTTGCTGATGGGCATCTAGGTTGCTTCCAACATTTGGCTATTGTAAATTGTGCTGCTATGAACATTGGGGTACATAGGTTTTTTGGATTGGTGTTTCAGGGTTTCTAGGATATAATCCTAGCAGTGGAACTGTTGGGTCAAAAGGTAGATCCATTTTTAGTTTTCTTAGAAAATTCCATACTGCTTTCCATAGTGGTTGTACCAGTCTACAGTTCCACCAACAGTGTACTAGGGTCCCCTTTCTTCCACAACATCTGCAACACTTGCTGTTTGTTGCTTTGTTTATGATGACCATTGTGACTGGTGTGAAGTGGTATCTCATTGTGGTTTTAATTTGCATCTCTCTGATAGCTAGCTATATTGAGCATCTTTTCATGGGTTTCTGGATCTTCTGTATATCCTCCTTGGAGAAGTATCTGTTCAAGTCCTTTGCCCATTTTTTAATTGGGTTGCTTATCTTCTTAGAGTGGAGTCGTGTAAGTTCTTTACATATTTTGGGGAGTAAACCCATGTCTGAGGTATCATTGGCAAATATGTTTTCCTATATA
>PVKU01010177.1:0-54473 GCA_004027475.1 Anoura caudifer
TTTTGTTTTGTTTTGTTTTGTTTTGTTTTTGTCTCACTTGTATGTGTTTAAAAAAGAGAAAAGTGAAGGAAAGGAAAGAAAGAAAAGAAGGAAAAGGAAATAAAAAAGTGAAAAGAGAATAAAGAAAAGTAGAGTGAAAGAGAGAAAAAAGACAGGAAGGAGTGGTAAGCTTGGGAAGAAAGGAAGAAGGAGTAAAACAAGAAAGAAGTATTGAGAAGCCAAAAGGAGTTGAGGGGTAAAAGAGATCAAAATAGTGAAAAAGAGAAAAAGAGAAAAAAAAACACCAAAAAAATGAAAAAACCGAATAACACCAAAACCGCTAATTCTTGCTGTTATCAATCTTGCCAAGCTGATTTTTCTGGTCTTGAAGACTGTAGTGGCCGAGGGGTGACCGTATTGTTTTTTATTTTTTTATTTTTCCCTTGTTCAGCATTCAGTTTTCTCTGGTCTACTGTCCTCAGAGGTGTCCCTAGATTCTCTGCCCAGGGACCCAGGCGCGAACTGTGGTCGTGCGCCCACAAGTCCCAATGTTTCCTGAGTCTTCCTTGCACAGGTTCTAACTGTCCCACGAACACGGTTCAACCCCTATGGTGCCCAGCGACTGCACACCCTGTCGCACCGGGTCTCCCTTGTTGCGCTGATGCACCGATCCCCTAGCAGCTGTTTACAATGTCGCGCGGGCGCAGACCAAGTTGCTCGCTCCAGCTCCCACGTTCAATCCTCCTGGGGCTATGAGGTCTTAACTCCTGTCTGTGAGAATTCAAGCGACCAGGTTTATGCTGGCCTGGCGGGCCCCTGCTTGGCTGTCCAGGGAGCGAATGTTCCGCTCCCTCCCCTGAGACTTACGGCCAGCCCTGGCCTGGTTTCTCAGCCCCGACCCCAGTCTCCGAGCTGCCGCGTCCCTGCTTGGCTGATCAGGGAACGGCTGGTTTTACAATGTAGCGCGGGCGCAGACCAAGGTGCTCGCTCCAGCTCCCGCGTTCATTCCTCCCGGGGCTATGAGGTCTTAACTCCTCTCTGTGAGATTTCAAGCGACCAGGTTTATGCTGGCGTGGCGGGACCCTGCTTGGCTGCCCAGGGAGCGGATGTTCCTGCTCCCTCTCCTGCATCTTTCGGCCAGCCCTGGCCTGGTTTCTCAGCCCCCGCCCTGGTCTCCGCACCGCCGGAGTACTCTCCTTACCATCCGGTTTTTCAACGTCCACTGTATTTTTCGATAATCTGTTTTCAAATATGCTGTTTCTGGTGTCTGTTTGCTGTGCTGCATTGAAAAATGTCCCGGTTTAAGACCTATGTGTGGGAGGCAAAGAGATGTACGTCCTCTTACCATGCCTCCATCTTGGATCCTCTATTTTTATTTTTTAATATAATACCTTTTGAGGTATAATTCACAAAGTATAGTTAACACATTCAATGATGTTTAGTATGCTAAAAATTATGTAACTGGTTCAGGCTGGTGTGGCTCAGTGGGCTGAGAACCAGCTGCAATCTTAAAGGTCATCAGTTTGATTCCCTGTCAGGGCACATGCCTGGGTTGCAGGCCAGGACTCCAGTTGGGGATGTGAGAGAGGCAACCAATAGATGTTTCTCTCCCCCTCTTTCTCCCTTCCTTCCACTCTTTCTGATATGCTGGCAGAGGCTCCTGATCTGTCTCTGTCCCCTCACCCAAACTAGCCTGGTCAGACTGAGACTTGTGAAGCAGGGAGATGTCATCCGAAGTGGGGGATTTGAGGCAGTTCTCCATCTTCCAGGGATAGAGTGTATGATCTGTGGGGTAGGGGGAGAAAGTAGTGGGAGGGATTTTTGTGAGCTCCGATGTCAGCCTTGGTCAGTGAGGTGGGGTTGGATCGCAGTCTGGGGCTCAAACAGCAGCAGCTCCCCTGCCCCTGGGGGGGCCACTGATGGGTTGCTTATGCCAGCCCCCTAGGGTGGGGTCTCAAGGCTGGGCTGCAGGCTCTGCTGGGGTTATAGCAGTAGCCTCCTGTGAGTCAACGATGTGGAACCTGAATAGCTGTTGCAATCATCAGAAAGAACAGCAAAGTAGGAGGGATCACAATACCTGATACCAAACTGTATTACAATGCCAGTGTAATCAAAACAGCCTGGTACTGGCATAAAAACAGGCACATGAAACAGAACAGAGAGCCCAGAAATAAACCCAAGTATCTATGGTCAATTAATAATTGACAAAGTGGGCAGCAAGATAAAATGGAGTAAAAATAGCCTCTTCAACAAATGGTGTTGGGAGAACTGGAGAGCAATGTGCAAAAAAATGAAACTTGAGCATGAATTTACACCATACACAAAAATAAATTCAAGGTGGATAAAAGATTTAATACAAGCCATGACACCATTAAAGTCCTAGAGGTTAACATAGGCAAGAAAACCTCAGATATTTCACGCAGCAAGATTTTTACTGATATGTCCCCTAGAGCAAGGGACATAAAGGAAAGAATAAACAAATGAGATCTCATCAAAATAAAAAGCTTCTACATGGCTAAAGAAAACAGTATTAAAATAAAAAGAGAACTAAGTGTATGGGAAAACATATTTGCCAATGACACCTCAGAAAAGGGTTTAATCTCAAAAATATATAAAGAACTTACATGACTCCACTCTAAGAAGACAAGCAACCCAATGAAAAAAATGGGCAAAGGACTTGAACAGATACTTCTCCAAGGAGGACATACAGAGGATCCAGAGACACATGAAAAGATGTTCAGTATCACTAGTTATCAGAGAGATGCAAATTAAAACTACAATGAGATTCACACCTGTCAGAATGGTTATCATAAACAAAGCAACAAGCAACAAATGTTGGAGAGGTTGTGGAGAAAAGGGGACCCTAGTGCACTGTTGGTGGGGTTGCAGACTGGTACAGCCACCATGGAAAACAGTATGGAATTTTCTTAAAACTAAAAATGGATCTGCCATTTGACCCAGCAATTCCACCACCAAGATTATATCCTAAAAACCCTGAAACACCAATCCAAAAGAACCTATGCACCCCACTTTTCATAGCAGCACAATGTACAATAGCCAAGTGTTAGAAGCAGCCTAGGTGCCCATCAGTAAATGAATGGATCAAAATACTATGGTACATTTACACATGGAATTCTATGCAGCAGAAAGAAGGAAGGAGCTCTTAGCCTTTGCAACAGCATGTATGGAACTGGAAAGCATTATGCTAAGCGAAATGAGCCATGTGATGAAAAACAAATACCATATGATCTCACCTTTAACAAGAACTGAAACAACAAAACAAATAAACAAGCAAAATATAACCAAAGACACTGAAATAGAGAACAGGCTGACAGTGACCAGAGCGTAGTGGGGATGAAATTTCAGAAGAAAAGGGGAAGGGTTTACAGGAACAAGTATAAAGCACTCATGGACATAAACTAGGGGTTGTGGAAATGGGAGGAATGTGGGGTGGGCTGTAGGGTGGACTGGGATGGGAGTAAAAGACAGAAAACTGTCCATGAACAACAATGAAAATAAAACTAAAAAAAAAATAAAAATAAAATAACAGCAATTCCAAAAAAAGAAAGCATTTGATAATATACAGCACCCAATTATAATGAAAAATGACTCAGTGACGTGGGAGAAGAGAGAGCATACCTCAACATAATGAAGGCCATATATGTAGAACACACAGCCATCATCATACACAATGGGTGAAAACTAAAACCTTTCCCATAAAAATTTTAAAAAAGGCAAGTGTGTGTGCTGTCACCACTGCTATTCAACATAGTATTAGAAGTTGTAGCCACAGCAATCAGGCTACAAAAATAAATAAAAGGTATTCAAATTGGAAAGGAGGAAGTAAAACTGTCATTGTTTGCAGATGACATGATAGTGTACATAGAAAACCCTCCAGACTCCACCAAGATAGTACTGGTCCTCATAAGTGAATTTGGCAAAACAGTAGGATACAAATTCAATATTAAGAAATCAAAAACATTTTTGTACACTATGAAATATCAGACAAATAAATTAGTTCAAAAACCCCATTTGCTATAGTAACAGGAAAAGTAAAATACCTTGGAATAAACCTCACCTGTTGGGAACCATCTGCCTGGTTTCAGGAGCTGTATCCCCTCATGGCTAAGGCTAAGTAAAAGGACCTTGGGACCATAAGTCACTAAGGAGATAAAACTTCTCCTCTCAGCAGGTGTGCAGCCTCTGCCCCCTTCACTTCACTGTGCTTGGCCCCTGGAGGATGGCTGGATAGTCAATGATGCATAAGATTCCTCAAGAAAGGAACAACCTAAGACAGGCACAGTCACAAAGAGACCATCAGGGAAGGACTTCAGGGACTATAGAAAAGGGGTGATGTACCCTCAAACCTTAGCTTTGTCATATCCTGAGTCCTCATTCTCTCTGTGAAAAGTCTCCAAATCTCTTGGCTGCTCACATTCCCCAACTGATTCAGGCCTCAAACACTGTTGGTGGGTCATTCAGCCCTGTGCAGGAATGGGTGGTTTCCTGGGTCAGCCAGGCCTAAGGAGGAATGCTTAAAATCCTGTGAAACTTGCTTCACTAAGAATACCCTCAATTTAAGTGTTAATGGTCCAAGCATAAAATGAGTTTGTTTCCCAAAATTTTATGGTCCTTTGGTCACTCTATCTATCTGACCTTGACTCAAAATAAGCCCTTATAGCTCTTTGAATGTAATCTATTGTTTGATCATTACTGCCTAACAATGATTTATGAGCTTTAGGTATATGTCCTGTATTCCTTTGCAAATTAAACCCAATAAAAGCCCATAGAGAAACAAGCTCAAGGCTGTTCTCCTCTGAGAGATTGGTCAGCCTTTCCTTCCCATGCAGATCATAACTTGGTAGACTTATTCTCATCCGTGGTGGCTGGGGGAGCTCTGCAAGACAGAGCCCCCACACTCATCAAAGTGGTAAAGATATCTTTACTCGGGAAACTACACAACACTGAAGAAAGTAATTAAGGAAGACATGGATAAATTGAAGCATATACGTTGTTTATAAATTGGAAGAATTAACATCATCAAGATGTCCATTCTAACAAAAAAAATATATAAATTTAACCCATTCTCTGTTAAAATATCAATGACTCATTTCAAAGATATAGAGTTAACATTTCAAAAAGATATATGGAACCATAAATGAATCTTCATCACCTCAGTAATTTTGAGAAAAAATAATGAAGTAGGAGGGATCACAATTCCTGATACCACAGTGTATTACAAGGTCACTGTAATCAAAACAGTCAGGTACTGGCATAGGAACAAACACATAGATCAATGGAACAGAATAAAGAGCCCAAAAATAAACCCATGTCTCTATGGTCAATAATGTTCAACAAAGGGTGCAGAAACATACAAAGGAATAAAATAGCCCCTTCGACAAATGGTTTTGGGAGAAATGGACAGTTACATGCAAAAAAATAAATAAACTCAACCAACAATTTACACCATACACAAAAATAAATTCAAGGTGGATAAAAGATTTAAATATAAGTTGTCACACCATTGAAGTCCTAGAGGAGAACATAGGCAGGAAAATCTCAGATATACCGTGCAGCAATATTTTGACTGACACGTCACCTAGAGCAAGGGATATAAAGAATAAACAAATGGGACTGCATCAAATTAAAATGCTTCTACACAGCTAATGAAAACATCAGCAAAAAAGAAAACATCTGCATGGGAAAATATATTTGCCAATGAAGCCTCAGACAAGATATTATCTCCAGAATATATAAAGAACTCATGAGACTCCACACCAGGAAGACAAACAATCCAATTAAAAATGCGCAAAGGATCTGAACAGACACTTCTCCAAGGAAGACATATGGAGGACCCATAGACATATGAATATCATTAGCCATCTAAGAGATGCAAATTAAAACCACAATGAGATACCACTTCACACCATTCTGAATGGCCATCATTAGCAAATCAACAAACAACAAGTGCTGGAGAGGTTGTAGAGAAATGAGAACTCTAGCACACTTGGGAATGCAGATTGGTGCACCCCCTGTGGAAAACAGGATGGAATTTCCTAAAAAAAACCTACAAGTGGAACTGCCTTTTGAACTATCAATTCCACTTTGGGGATTATACCCCTGAAACACCAATTCAGAAGAACTTATGCACCCCAATGTTCATAGCAGTGAAATTTACAATAACCAAGTTCTGGAAACAGCCTAAATGCCCATCAATAAATTAGTGGATAAAAAACTATAGTACATTCATACAGTGGAATAACTATGTAGCAGAAGGAAAGAATGAAGTCCTAGCCATCACAAAAGCATGGATGGACCTGGAGAGTATTATGCTAGTGAAATAAAAGAAAATTATTTTCTATGCCAGACAGTAAAAGACAAATAACATATGATCTTAAGTATAAGTGGAACCTAATTAACAAAACAAACATGAGAGCACAATAGAAACAGAGACATGAAAATAAAGAACAAACTGACAGGAATCAGAGTGGAGTGTGGAGGGGGAACAATGGGGGAATGTATGGATAGAGCCAAGAACATGTATAAATGATACTTGGACAAAGACAACAGGTCAGGGAGGTTTCAATGTGGATTTGGGAGCAGTTAGGGCAAGGGAGAAAAATGTTGGGAAAAAATGAAGACAACTCTAACTGAACACTTAATAAAAAAAGAAAAATAACTAGAAAAAAATCCTCACCAGAGGTTATGTTTTTATTTGTTTTTAGAGAGAAAGAGAAAGAGAGAGAGAGAGAGAGAGAGAGAGAGAGAGAGAGAGAGAGATCAATTGGTTGCCTCATATACATGCCCTCAACTGGAGATCAATCCTGCACCCTAAGTCTGTGCTCTTACCAGAATTGAACCTGAAATCTTTTGGTTCATGGGACAAAGGTCCAACCAATGAGCAACCTGGCCAGGGATACATAATCGTTTTGAAATGAAAGTTTTAGATAGACAACAGATCATTGTTGACCAGGAATTAAGGAAGGGGTAAAGGTGAGAGGGATATCAGTGTGGCTATATAAGGGCAACAATCTGTGATCCATATGGTGATGGAAATGTTCCATACCTTCACTATAACAACATCAATATCCTTATTGAAATAATGTACTATAGTCCTGGATGATGTGGCCCAGTGGATTGAGTGCCAGCCTGTGGGCCAAAGTGTCATCAGTTAAATTCTGAGTCAGGGCACATGCTTGGGTTGTGGCCCACATCCATGGTGGGGGGCACTCAAGATGCAACCACACCTTCATGTTTCTCTCCCTCTGTTTCTTTTTCCCTTACCCTCTCTCTAAAAATAAAATATAAAAATCTTTAAAAAATATTGTACTATAATTTTGCAAGATGCTACCACTGGGGATTCTGGCCAAGATGAAGGCATAGGTAGAAATGCTTTGCTTCCTAACACAACTAAAAGAAGGATAACAACCAATTTAAAAGCAATAAACAGCAAGTAGTGCCAGACGGTTGAGCTGCATGGAACTCCTACAACAAAGGAGTTAAAGAAACATCCACCCCGACTGGTGAGGGGGTGGAGATGGGAGACAGGCAGCTGAGGACGAGACACAAGCCAAAGGAGCAGACCACGTGAGTGAGGGAAGACTGGCTGAATGGGGAACCAAAGACTAAAAACTAGCTGTAAAATACCGCAGGTGTTGTGATGGTGGGAGAAACTCCCAGTCTTACATGACAGAGTCCATTGGAAAGTGGAGCTAGAATGGAGCAAACAATTGGTATTGCTCCCTCTCTAACCCCTCTCCCACAGACAGTGTCACTACACAGCAAAGAGGGTTTTCGTGCCCCAGTGAATACCTCAGGCCCCACCCCCTTACAACATAACAGGTGTGAAGAGACAAAGAAATATGACCCAAGTGAAAGAACAGATCAAGACTCCAGAAAAAGAGCTAAGTAACAAGGAGGTAGAAAACTTATCTGATGCAGAGTTCAAAACACTAGTACTAGAACTGATTGAGCTCAATCGCAAAATGAAGGAAGAAATGAAGGCTACCCAGAATGAAAACATACAGGGACCCAACAGTGAAGGAAAGTAAACTGAACTCAAATCAATGATTTGGAACAAAAGGAAGAAATAAACATCCAAAGGGAGGAGAATAAAGAAACAAGAATTCAAAAAAATGAGGAGAGGCCTAGGAACCTATGGAATAACTTTAAGTGCTCCAACATCCAACTCATAGGGGTGCCAGAAGGAGAAAAGGAAGGGCAAGAAATTGAAAACTTATTTGAACACATAATGAAGGAAAACTTCTCCATTCTAGTGAAGGAAATAGACTTCCAGGGAGTCCAGGAAGCTCAGAGAGTCCCAAAGAAATTGGACTCAAGGAGGAACACACTGAGGTTCATCATAATTAAGTTACCCAAGATTAAAAATAAAGAGAGAATGTTAAAAGGAGAAAGAGTAATGGAGAGTGTTACCTGCAAAGCAGTGCCCATAAAACTATGAGCTGATTTCCCAAAAGAAAGCTTACAGGCAAGGACCTCCATCCAAATTTACCCTATCCATCAAAGCTATCATTTAGAATGTAAGGGCAGATAAAGTACTTCCCAGAAAAGGTCATGTGAAAGGAGTTCATGATTACCAAGCCCTTATTATATGAAATGGTAAAGGGACATATCTAGGAAATAGAAATATATCAAAAACTATGAAAAATGACAACAAACTCATAAATATCAACAACTGAACCTAAAAGACAAAAACAAAAATGAAGCAAACTAGAACAGGAACATAACCATAGAAATGGAGATCAGATGGAGAGTTTTCATTAAGGAGAGGGAGGAGAAGAATCAGGGGGAAAGATATAGGGAATAAGAAGCATAATTAGGAGGCATAAAATAGACAGGGGGAGGTTAAGAATAGGATAAGAAACAGAGAAGCCAAAGAACTTATATGTACAACCCATGGACATGAACTGAGGGGGGAGGAATGCTGGAAGGTGGTAAGGTGCAGGTTGGAGGGAGGATAAAGGGGAGAAAAAAATTGGGACAACTGTAATAGCATAATCAATGAAATATACTTTAAAAAAGATGTTATCATTAAGAGAAACTGAGACAATGGTCCAAGGGTTATCTTGGTATTATTTCTTACAAATGTGTATAATTTTATAATAATCTAAAAAAATAAAAGTTCAATTAGAAAAGTAATAATCATAATTGATACTATATACTGAATACTACTTATATACCAAGTATTGTGCTCAACAATTTACATGTATTGCATTTTTTTTGTTTTCAATATTTTCATAGAATATTCACCATTGAGTTTTGGGAGGGAATCTGTAATTATTTTTAATATTCTGCTCTTTTATAAGAAACTTTCCATTTTTCATTCAAGTACAAAATATGTTTAATTATTAAAAAAATTAGAAAGTGAAAAGTAGGAAAAAATTACTGGTGGCATGTATTTTGTTCTTAAGACAACTATGTAAGTTAGCCATTTTTGTTATCCTTATTTTAAAGATGAAAAATTGAGGCTCATAGAAGTTAAAAACTTGCTAAATTAAAAATATAGCTTATAAATAGAAAATCTGAGATTTAAATCAATGTTTTGTCTAATTTTGAAACTTGACTGAATTGAACATCAAATGTGTATTGAAATTATTCTGCCATGGGACAAAAACTATATAATAAAAGGATGAAGAGAGGAGAGAGTAACTTTGACTGGGGGCATGGTGGAAGATGATAGAATGGAAGAGATCTTACAGCTGGTCTTGAAAGAATGGTGTAAGTCACTGGGCAGAAAGTAACAGATGTTTTGTGTTTGTCCCGGGCCACTGCCGATAAAGGAATTGTGAAGCATGAAAAGTTGGTATTAGAGGCAGGTGGAAGCACTGCTATAAGCCATGGGATTTGCTTGGGTAAAAACCCAGAGGTCAGGGTGACCATGGCATATCAGAGAATTGCAGGTAGTCAGTATGTGTATGAAATTGGAAAGTTGAGAGAGATGAAGCTAGAGAAGTTGGTTGTGCTGAGTACAGTTCTAAAGGGCCGTTATTTTAGTGTAGTGATTGAATGAAAGAAGGCCACAGGAATATAGACTCCTTGGGTAGTTATGGCTGGAATCCAGGTAGGGACCAGGAGTAGTAGGGGATGAAGAGACTGGTTTGAGGTTTGATAACTGGTAAAGAGCAACACAATATCAGGCTGGAAAGAATTTACAATGCAGATGGTGTCTCTCAGCAAAGCATCACAGCCTGGACTTTTCCTCTGCTGTTCCCTAGAATAAAGTTTTAAGTGCATACATTCTCCTTGTCTCAGGATGAGTATTCTAATGCATTAAAAATTCTAATCTTGATTATGTCATTTATTAATTGTGTAATTTCAAATAATGCATTCATTTTCTAGGGCTTTTTAAAAAGCACTACAGACTGGGTGGTTTAACACAGAAATTCATTTTCTCAAAGTTCTGGAGGTCGGTAGTCGAAAATCAAGGTGTTAGCAGTATTATTTTTCACAAGAGCTGTGAAGAAGAAATTTGTTCCAAACGTTTCTCTTTGACTTATAGATTCCGATGTTCTTTCTGTGCCTTCACTTTTTCTTCTTTCTATGCATGCCTGTATCCACATTTTTCCTTTTTTATAAGGACACCACTCTTATCATTTTATGGCCCACCATAATCACCTCATTTTAACTTCATTATGTGTTTAAAGATCCTGTTTTCTTAAAAGAAAATGCCATTTTTTATTGTTTTCCAAGTGCAGTTTTCTCTATTTTTCCCCTCCACTTCCCCCACCCCACTGATCCCTACCTCCTGCTTTCAATTCTACCCCCTTTGCCTTTGTCCATGTGCCCTTTATACATGTTCCTTGATGACCCTTCCTCTATTTTCCCATTATCCCTATCCACCTCTCCTCTGGTTACTCAGTCTGTTTTTTGTTTCAATGTTTCTCTTCGTATTTTGCTTGCTTGCTTGTTTTGTTGATCAGGTTCTGCTTATAGGTGAGATCATAGGGTATTTGTCTTTCACCACTTGGCTTATTTCACTAGCATAGTGCTCTGCAGATCCATCCACACTGTTGTGAAGGATAGGTGCTCCTTCTTTCTTTCTGCTGTTTAGTATTCCATCGTGTAAATGTACTATAGTTTTTTGATCCATTCATTTACAGATGGGCACTTAGGTTGCTTCCAACATTTGGCTATTGTGAGTTGTGCTGATATGAACATTGGATAATTCCACTGCTGGGATTATACCCTAAGATCCTGTTTTTAAATACAGTCATATTTTGAGATACTAGAAGTTAGGACTCCAAAATATAAATTTGAAGAAGACAGGACACAAGTTATCCCAAGACAGCTAAGTTACCTATAGTAGATTCTGGTGTTGTCCTGGCCAGCTCCTCTTAACTGGCTGGTACACTCATCCTTAAGCTGTGTGATTTCTCTGACCAACCGCTTGCATTTGTGACATGCTTTTTAAAATTAAAACCCCAATGAGATCTCAGTTCACACCTCTCAGGATAGCTATCACCAATAAATCAACAAACAAGTGCTGGCAAGGATGCGGAGAAAAGGGAACTCTTTTGTACTGTTGGTGGGAATCCAAACTGGTGCAGCCGCTGTGGAGAACAGTATGGAGATACCTCAAAAATTAAAAAATGAATCTGCCTTTTGGCCTAGCATCCCCACTTCTGGGAATATATTGAAAGGAACTTAGAACACTGATTCAAAAGAACATAAGCACCCCAGTGTTCACTGCAGAATTATTTACATTTGCCAAGATTTGGAAACAGCTTAAGTGCCCATCAGTAGGTGAGTGGATAAAACAGCGATGGGACATTTACATGATGGAATAATACTCAGCCATAAGCAAAGAAAATTTTACCTTTTGTGACGCTATAGATAGACCTGGGAACATTATGCTAAGTGAAATAAGCCAGCCATAGAAAAGCAAATACCATATGATTTCATTCATATGTAAAATCTAATTAACAAACTGAACTAACAAAAAAAATAGAGACAGATTCATAGATAGAGACCAGGATAACAGCTAAGGGTGGTGAAGGTTAAGGGGTGGAGGGATTGAGCAAAAAGGAATAAGGACTCATGGACATGGACAACAGTGTGGTGATTGCTGGGGGGAGCGAGTATAAAGGGACTAAGTGGTAATGGAAAAAAATATAAGAAAATTTAAAAATAAATAATTTTTTACATCATATGAGTTTTAGAAGAAGGGACACATAGGGAGAGACAGACAGACAGACTTTGAATTTTCCTTTTACTTACTTATTCATTCATTGGTTGATTCTTATATATGCCCTGACTGAGGATTGAACCTGCAACCTTGGCTTATTGGGACAACACCCTATCCAACTGAGCACTCAGTCAGGGCTCACTTGTGACTTGCTGTTAAGAATTTCTCTTGACTAATGACAGCTGTCTGGTCAAGGGATGCCTGGCAGGTTAACCCCCCACCTCTAGAAATGGCAAATGACTAAGTTTTTGGGTGCAGGCTCCAAAAGATGTGCAGCCTTTTTGTTACAAGGTGAATAACCCTGTGATGTGATTTATGAGCCAATGTGATTTGGAGCCTATGCCATTCCCTATTCCCCACATGCTCTCACCCTATAAATTAAACCAAAACTAGACCTTACCTGGGACCACATGTTTCCTCACTTCCTTTTTATTTCCTACTTTGTTTCCATCCCTACCATACATGTTTTCCTGGAAGAGCACACTCACAAAAAAAAAAAAAACAAAACTCCTCTACCTGAATCCTATCTTAAGTACTATTTCCAGGAAACCCAAATTCAGCTATTACTTAATCTTTCTGTGCTCCACTTTTTAAAAAGATTTTACTTATTTACTTTTAGAGAGGGGAAGGGAGGAAGAAATAGAGGGAGATAAACATCAGTGTGTGAGAGATACATCAATCGGTTGCCTCTCACAGGCACCAAACTGGGGACCTGGCCTGAAACCCAGGCATGTTCCCTGACAGGGAATCAAACCAGCAGCCTTTCAGATCACAGGCCTACACTCGATCCACTGAGCCATATCAGCCAGGGCCTGTGCCCTACTTTTCTTATCTAGTATGTAGCAAACAGTCAATAAATGTTGGACGTCATTTTTATTATTTATATGGTATCTTATTTGATATTTAATTTATATCAAGGCATTATATATACATATATACATATATATTATAATTCATCACAGTGAAGAGAAATATTCATTCTTTATCATATCTGGTTGCTCAGAGATTTTGTCTTAGGGAGGTTTGAGTCAGTAATAGAAACTTTATACTTTGAGAGAATCCTAAAGTCCCTAGCTAAAAAGGTTCACCTTCACCTTGTAAAAAGATATTTACATGTGTATTAAAAACTAGACATTGGGGTTTCAGAGAGCCAAAGAAGGTCTACAGCAACCAGTTCTGGACAAAAATCATAGATTCTATTAAAATGTGTCACTATTGGAAAGCTCCAAATAATTAGGAAAGAATATTATAGTGAGCTGGAAAATTTGCAATATCAGGTTCAGATGAAAATCAGCAAAATATGGGTTATAAAAGATCCTGTTTCAAGTATTTTCTAATGTGAACTTAGAGAAACACCAGTTTTACAAACCAATTAAATTCATCTATATATGATACAAGTTATTCACTGCAACTGAGTAGTATTTTTCTCAAGAATACAAGGGTAATACAGTATTTGAGACATTTGCAATGTAATACTGAGAAGCTTTTGCAGAAGATGTAGATCAAGAAAATAAAGTTTCCATATTTGTTTTACCTTTAAAAAATTCATTATTGACTTCACTAAGAAAACATATTCTTGTACATTCTTGCATATTAGAATGCCAAACATATAGAATAAAAGAATACCAATGAAGATATTGACATGGCATTTTAATTTGCCTCTAGGCAAAACTTAGGAAGAGTGGCATAGAGATCACATTTAAGTTGGTGTACTAACTTAAATTTTGAAGTTAGGTGTAATGGCAGTAACACAAGACATAACATTAATAGTTGCAATAAGAAAGGCCATATCAATAATGTAACAGATGTATGAAGTCATTTTTATAACATTCAACACCTATTACAGTGCCCAACACATAGTATATATACTTTGTAAATATTTGTTAAATTAATAATTAATTGTCTCATAAGAAAAAAATCTTTTAACAGGAAATATATTTTACAAGGCTATTTCTAGAAGCCTAAATCTAAAAGCCAACATTATATTAATATATTAGCTTTTGAAATATTCTAGCTCTCATGGTTTAGAAGTTCAGTAAATGATGCCTCTCCTGCCTTTCCCTTTTTATGGAGAGAGAGAGAGAGAGAGAGAGAGAGAGAGAGAGAGAGAGAGAGAGAGAGAAAGCAGAAATATTAGTTTGATTACTGATTAAAGCTGTATCAGAGGATGTGATTACTGATTAAAGCTGTATCAGAGGATGTGGCTCAGGTACAGAGCCAGTTGGGCTTATTCTCACTTTCTGAAATAGGTAAACTCTTCTAAAATTACAGGCATTCTGAGGAAGCTAATAGATGTACAATAGAAGCTCACCACAATGGCCTAAGAATGAAAACCAAAATTCACAGTGTATAGATAGGTATATTCTAAGGGAGAATATGTCAGATTACAGGATTGAGCCTTGTTTACCCATTTTGTTCTCTTAAATTAATCAGACAAGTCTCTTCTAACCTGATGGTCAACAAGTGAAAAAGAAGAGTGGGGTGGTTTAAAAAAAGCCAAGAATATTACTCTAATGGAAGCAAAGGGAATGAAAAATAAGTGATCCCACTGACACTCACCATTGTCATTATTTTTCTATTAGCAAGTGTGCTTGGTTCTAATTCCAATACATATGTTGGATATGATGACTTATTTCTATCCTGTAATTCTTACTCTAACACAATCCACAGATCTCCTGCCTGGAATAATAAAATTGTTTCTAAACTGGCAGAGCTTCCACAGTTATGTTGTTTCTGCATGGAATTACTCCATGGGTATTACAGTAAGTGCTGGTGTTGCACAGCGTACAATCTGTACAACCATATATGGTAACTGCCACATAATTAATATTTATTATGTTCTGCTTTAGGTTAATATTAGGTGTTGGGGATATTGTGATGCGTAATATAATACCTGCTATCATAGAGTTTACATTACAGTGGAAGAAGAGACAAGCATGTATGTAAATCAACACATTGATTTCAGAGAGTAATAATTGCTATGTTCATTTTATATAGTAGCAGGAACTACAGAAATAGCAAATACTGTTCACTGGAATAACATTCCCCTATGGAATGTTTGAAAACACTTTGTGAGATGTCTTTGGAAATGAGAATAGTTCTTGGTGTTAATTCTAGTTCAACAATAGGCCAAAAAATGCTGGGTGAGAACAATCTAGAAGGACAAGGAGATTGATTTCTGAGAGGTAATTATCCCATTGAGGGAAGCACTCCTCCCTTAAGTTAAATTTATAGGCTGAGCCCTGGGAGTAAATAGGTGGATTATAACTTTTATTTCCAGAAGTTGTGAAAATACATATGCTTGTATATTAACCTGTAGAATATTTAGATATGGATTTCTCAAACTTATTATATATATATTCATTTATTCATTTTTATTTTTATTAAATTTATTGGGGTGACATTGGTTAATGAAATTATACAGGTTTAGGGTGTACAACTCTACACTACATCATCTGTACATCATACTGTGTGTTTACCACCCCAAGTCAAGTCTCCTACATCATCAATCATCACCCCTTTACTTTCTTTTAACTCTTCCCACTGCTGCTTCACTCTGGTATTCACCATACAAAGATCTCTCAAACTTCAATGCTTACACAGGCCAGGCAGGTAATTCAAGTGTATAGAGCAGGCAAGCAAAGGAGCAATAAAGAGGTAATGCGTTTATCCCTCCAGATCTCTTAATACCATTTGTTGAAGAGGATATTTTTACTCCATTTTATGCTTCTTTCCCCTTTGTCACATATTGTCCATATGTCCATTGTCTATGTCCATAGAGACATGGGTTTATTTCTGGGCTCTCTATTCTGTTCTGTTGATCTATGTGTCTATTCTTATGACAATAACAAGTTGTTTTCATTACAGTGGCCTTGTGATAGTTTGATGTCAGGTATGGTCGTCCTTCATAATCTGTTCTTCTTTTACAAAATTGCTATGACTATTCAGGATCATTTATGCTTCCATTATAAATTTGTGAAATGTTTGTTCTATATCTGTGAAATATGTCACAGGTATTTTAATAGGGATTGCGTTGAATCTATAAATTGCTTTGGATAGTCTGGATATTTTGATGATGTTAATTGTTCCAATCCATGAACACAGTATATGCTTCATTTTTGTGTGTGTGTGTGTCTCCCTTAATTTCTTTATTCAGAGTTGTGTAGTTTTCTGAGTCCAGATCTTTTACCTCATTGGTTAGGTTTATTCCTAGGTACATTATTTTTCCTGATGCTATATCAAAATGGATGTTTTTCCTGATTTCTGTTTCTGATATTTTATTGTCAGTGTACAAAAATGCTTTTGATTCTTCAATATTGTCTTTTTATCCCATTGTTCTGTCAAGTTCACTTATTATGTCAAGAAGTTTTTTGGTAGAGTTTATAGGGTTCTCTATGTACTCTATCATGTCATCTTTAAATGATGAAGTTTTCTTCCTCCTTTCCAATTCTGATGACTTTTATTTCTTATCTCGTCTGATCCTTGTGGCTAGAACTTACAATTCCACATTGAACAGAAGTAAGGAATGCAGAAATCCTTGTTTCGTTCTTGATTTCAGTGGGTAAAATTTTAGTTTTTGTCCATTGAGTATGATGTTGGCTGTAGGTTTTTTATACATGGCCTTTATTATGTTGAGGTATGCTTCCTCTACTCCCACTTTGCTGAAGGTTTTTATCATCAATGGTTACTGTACTTTATCAAATGCTCTTTCTGCATCTATGATGTGATCCTGTGATTTTTGTCTTTCCTTTTGTTTATGTGATGTATTATGCTTCTTGACTTTCAAATATTACTATCCATATATCCCCAGGATTAATCTCACTTGATCATGGTGTACGATCTTTTGCATATATTGCTGGATGTGGTTTGATAATATTTTGTTGAGGATTTTAAGTCCCCAGAGGGGGCATGTAGGAGACAAGCACACATTGATGTTTATTTCTCTCTGTTTCTCCCTCTATCCCCCTCTCTATAAAAATAAATGAATAAGTATAACTTTTTAAAAAAGATTATCTCTTTGTCTTCAAATTTTGCCATTTTAATTATAATATTTTTGGGGGTGGGCCATTTTGGGTTCCTCTTGATTGGGACCTTTTCCTCTTCCTGGATTTCTGTGACTTTTTTTCTCATCAAATGAGTAAAATTTTCCACCATTACTTTTTCTTTTTATATTAATTTTAGAAGCATTTTTTATTAATTACCTTATAGTTTTTCAATAACACTTGTCTGCATTTTCCCCCCACCACTCCCCCCACCCCAGACAAACCCACCTCTCCCCCTTGCTTCTGCCCTTCTCCTTGGCATTGTGCAAGTGTCCTTGATACTAGTTCCTGAAAACCCTTCCCACAACTGTCCACTCCCCCTCCGCTATGGCTATTGTTAGATTGTTCTTACTTTCAATGTCTCTGGTTATATTTTGTTTGCTTTTTCTTTGTTGAATATGTTCCAGTTAAAGATGAGATCATATGGTATTTGTCCCTCTCCACCTGGCTTATTTCACTTAGCATAATACTCTCTAGTTCCATTCATGCTTTTGTAAAGGGTATAAGGTCTTTCTCTGTGCTGTGTAGAATTCCATTGGGTAAATGTACCATAGATTTTTCATTCACTCATTTGCTTATGGGCACTTAAGTTGTTTCCAGAACTTTGCTATTGTAAATTGTGCTGCTATAAATTTTGGGGTGGATAGATATTTTTGGATTGGTGTTTTAGGGCCCTTAGGGTATAATCCCAGCAGTGGAATTGCTAAATTGAAAGGCAGTTCTATTTTTAGTTTTCTGAGGAAATGCCATACTGTTTTCCACAGTGGCTGCATCAGTCTGCATTCCCACCAACAGTGCACTACGGTTCCCTTTTCTCCACAACATCCCAAACACTTGTTTGTTGCTTTATTTATGATGGACAGTCTGACAGGAGTGAGCTGGTATCTCATTGTAGTTTTAATTTGTATCTCTTTAATAGTTAGCGATACCAAGCATCCTTTCATATGTCTCTGGACCCCCTATGTGTCCTCCTTAGAGAAGTGTCTATCCAAGCCCTTTGCCCATTTTTTTCATTGGGTTGCTTGTCTTCTTAGAGTGGAGTCATGTGAGTTCTTTATATATTTTGGAGATCAAACCCTTGTCCAAGGTATCATTGGCAAATATGTTTTCCCATATAGTTGGTTTCTTTTCATTCTCATACTGTTTTCTTTAGCTATGCAAAAGCTTTTTATTTTGATGAGAACCCATTTGTTTATTATTTCCTTTATGCCCCTTGCTCTAGGGGATATATCAGTGAAAATATTGCTGTGTGAAATTATCTGACATTTTTCTGCCTATGTTCTCCTTTAGGACTTTAATGGTGTCACAATTTATATTTAAATCTACACACCTAGAATTTATTTTTTTGTATGGTGTAAGTTGGCACTTGAGTTTCATTTATTTGCAAGTAGTTGTCCAGCTCTACCAACACCATTTGTTGAAGAGGCTATTTTTACTCCAATTTGTATTTCTGCCCCCTTTGTTGAACATAAATTGACCATAGAAACTTGGGTTTATTTCTGGGCTCTCTGTTCTGTTCCAGTGGTCTATGTGCCTGTTTTTATGCCAGTATCAGGCAGTTTTGATTATAGTGGCCTTGTAATACAGTTTGGTATCAGTTATTGTGATCCCTCCTACTTTGCTCTTTTTTCCCCTCAAAATTACAGCAGCAATTTGGGATCGTTTATGGTTCCATATAAATTTATGAAGTGTTTGTTCTATATTTGTGAAGTATCCCATTGGTACCTTAATAAGTATTGCATTGAATTTGTAAATTGTCTAAATTGGTAGTAGAGACCTTTTGATGATGTTAATTTTTCAGGTCCATGAACACGGTATATGTTTCCATTTGTTTCTGTCTTCCTTAATTTTTTTTCTTCAGTATTGTATGGTTTTCTGAATACAAGTCTTTTACCTCCTTGATTATGTTTATTCTTAGGTACTTTATTTTATTTGTTGTGATAAAAAATAAGATTTTTTCTTGATTTCTTTTTTTGATAATTCATTTTTGGTGTACAAAAATGCCTTTGATTTCTGAGTATGGTCTTTGTATGCCCCTGTTTTTCCAAATTCATTTATAAGGTCTAGTGATTTTTTGGTGCAGTGTACATTATTTTCCATGTACACTATCATGTCATCTGCAAACAATGACAGCTTTACTTCCTCCTGTCCAATTTGGATGCATTTTATTTATTTTTCTTGTCTGATTGCTGTGGCTAGGACTTCCAATACTATGGTTGAATTGGAGTGGTGAAATCGGGGATCCTTTTCTTGTTCCTGATCTTAGTGGGAAAGTTCTGAGTTTTTGCCCATTGAGGATAATGTTGGCTGTAGGTCTCTCATATATGGCTTCCATTGTCTTGAGGAATGCTCCCTCTACTGCCAGGGCACTAATTGTTTTTATGATAACTGAGTGCTCTACCTTATCAAATGCTTTTTCTGCATGATGCAGGCTTCATAAGAAGAGATTGGGACTCTTCCATCTTCTTGAATTTCTTGGAATAATCTGTGGAGAATGTGGAAAAGCTCATCCTTAAATGCTTTGTAACATTCTCCTGTGAAACCATCTCTTCCAGAGCTTTTGTGCGCTAGAAGCTTTTTGATTAGTGTTTCGATTTCATTAGCTGTTATTGGTGTGTTCAGCGTTCTGCTTCTTCTTCATTCAGTTTTGGTAGATCATATTTTTCTACAAATCTGAGCCTTTTACCTAGGCTTTCAAATTTCCTGTCATATAGTTCTTCATAGCAATTTCTTACAATCCTTTGCATTTCCATGGTATCACTTGTAATCTCTCCTCTTTCTTTTCTGATTGTGTTTATTTGGATCCTCTCTCTTTTTCTCTTGATGAGCCTGGTTAAAGACTTCTTGATTTTGTTTATCTTTTCAAAGAACCAGCTCCTGGATTTATTGATCCTTAGGATTTTGCTTGCAGTCTCCATATCATTTAATTCTGCTCTGATCTTGATTATTTCCTTCCTTCTTACTTGCTCTGGGCTGTCTTTGTTGTCTCTCTGGGTCTTGTAGGTGTAAGGTTAGGTTGTTTATTTAAAATGTTTCTATCTTTTTAGGTAGGCCTGTATCACTATCAACTTCACTCTCACAACTGCCTTCACTGTGTCCCTTAAATTTTGGATTGTTGTGAGTTCATTTTTGTTTGTTTCCAGAAATATTTTTATTTCTTCCCTAATCTCATTCTTGACCCATTCATTGTTCAATACCATGCTATTCAAACTCCATAATTCTGAGTGTTTTTGAGTTTTTCTTGAGGTTGGTGTCTAGTTTCAGTCCCTGTGGTCATAGAAAATGCTTGGTATGATTTCAATTTTCTTCAATTTCTCAAGTGCTGTTTTGAGTCCTGTCATGTGGTCTACCTTTGAAAATGTTCCATATGCATTTGAAAAGAATGTGTATTTTGATTCTTTGGGTTGAAAGGCTCTCTCTCTCTCTCTCTCTCTCTCTCTCTCTCTCTCTATATATATATATATATATATATATATATATATATATATATATATATATATATATATATATCAGTTAACTCCACATCATATAGGGCATAGTACAATGCCACGATAACATTTTTGGTATTTTGCTTGGAAGATCTGTCCATTTTTGACAGTGGGGTGTTGAAATCTCCTACTATAATTGTGCTGTTGTCAATGTGTTTCTTCAAGTCCTCCAAGACTTTCTTTATGTATGTGGGTGCTCCTATGTTGTTTGCATGCGTATTTACAATGCTTATGTCTTCTTGATGGATTCTTCTCTTGAGTATTATGATGTGACCTTCTAAGTCTCTTTTATGGCCTTTTTTGAAGTCTCTTTTGTTCGATATGAGTATTGCTACTCCATCTTTTTTTTCCAGCCCATTTACTTGGATTATTTGTTTCCAGCCCTTCACATTCAGTCTGTGTAGGTCTCTGATTCTGAGGTTGGTCTCTTGTAGCAGCCTATGTATAATTCATGATTTTTTAAATCTATTCAGCTATTCTATGTCTTTTGATTGTGATATTTAATCCATTTACATTGGAGGTTATTATTGATTTGTACTTAAAAATTGCCATTTTTTCATAAATGTTTTTTTCTCTCTTTCACTTTTTTTCTTGCTATTTTTAAAGCAGACCCTTCAGCATCTCTTGCAGAGCTGGTTTGGAAGAGTTATATTGTTTGAGGCTTCTTTTGTCCAGGATGCTCCTTATTTGGTGTTCCATCTTAATTGACAGCTGTGCTGGTTAAGGTAGTCTTGGTTGCAGGCCTCTGATCCTCATTACTTGAATATTCCTTGCCATTCCCTTCTGATTTTGAGAGATTACACTGAGAAGTCAGCTGCTAGTCTTATTGTGGCTTCCTTGTATGTTACTTCCTGTTTCTTCCTTGCTGCTTTTAAGAGTCTCTCTTTGTCTTGGAATTTTGCCATTTTAATTATGATGTGTCTTGAAGTGGACCTCTTTAGGTTCCTCTTGATTGAGACACTCTGTGTTTTCTGTATTAGTGTGACTTTTGCCATCATCCACTTAAGGAAGTTTTCCATCATTGATTTTCCAAACAGGTTTTCTATCCCTTGCTCTTCTTCTTCTCCTTCTGGTAGACCTATGGTATAGATATTATTACGTTTCATGTTGTCCTGCATTTCCTTTAACCCCTCTTCATTCTTTCTGATCCTCTTTTCTTTTTCTTGCTCTTTCTGTGTGTTTTTTCTACCTTCTTCAGCTGCTGATCCAATCATTTGCTTCATCAAGACTGCTTTTGATTCCTTATTTAAATCAATTTACTTCTTGGATTGTTACATCTTTTTCTAATTTATTTAGAAACTCAAATGATTTTACTGCAAAGTTTCTGCTCTTTAGTTAGAACTGCATAGTTATAGTCTCCTGTTATAAGATCTTTTCATAATTAAAATTGTCTAAGACTATATTTGAATTTTTATTTGTCTGAGTATAGTTGTGGGTTTTTGGTTTCTTTTAATATTTTAAATATTTTATTCATTTTTTTTAGAACAGGGGAATTTAGTCTGAAAGAGAGGTAGCAAAACATAATTGGATGGTGTCCTCTCATGTGCCCACTATGCACTGCCGACCTGCAGACCAGGCATGTGTTCTGATTGAGAATTGAAACAGGAAAACTTTGGTTCACAGGCTGGTGCTAAATCCACCGAGCCATACCAGCCAGGGTCATCTGTTTTAATGTTTGATTTCTTGAGTGTTTGGGAGTACTTTGAATAAATTCTAAATGCATTATTTGATTTTGTTTTCTTACCTATATTTGATTTTCAGTTTTTTACCATTGTGGTCAGAAAATATGGTTAATATAGCCCTAGCTTCTATGGCTCTGTGGATGGAACCCGGGCCTACAAATGAAGGGTCACCAGAGAGATTTATGGGCCTATATTATCGAAAATGTCCATGCCAAAATTCTCAAAAAAAGTAGCAAAACCAATTTAATAATATTTTCACAGTATTATATACCATGATCAAGTGTGAATTTTACCACTGATGCTAGAATGGCTCAACATCCAACAAACAATCAATGCAATCCATCACATATAAAAACAAAAAAAAACATGATTATTTGAGAGATACAGGAAAAGCCTTTGAAGAACTAAATATGCATTACTTATAAAAATATTTCAAAGAATGCTAATAGAAGGAAAAATTTCAGCTTGAAAAAGACTATATATCATAACTTCACAGATCACATAATACTGAATTATCAAATAATGAAAACATTTTAAAGATAAAAAGGTCAAGAATTTCTACTCTCATTACTATTACTAAAAATATAATGGAATATTTACACATAGCAATCAAAAAAGAAAAAAAATAAAATGCATCTAAACAAAAAAGAAAGACTGTCAGTATTTGTAAATGGCATTATACTCTACACAGAATTTCTTTTTTTCCTTTGTTTGTTTTTTCTTATTGTTGTTCAAGTGCAATTGTCTCCATTTTCCCTCCACCACTCCCCTCAGCCCAATGATATCCACCTCCAATCCCCTATCCTACACCGCGTTGCTTTTTTTCATGCATCCTTTACATATGTTCTCAAAAACCCTTCTCCATTTTTCCACCCATTATCCCCTCCCCACTCCCCTCTGGTTATTGTCACATTATTCTTAATTTAAATGTGTCTGGTTATATTTTGCTCCTTTGTTGATTTTGTTGATTAGGTTACAGTTAAAGGTGAGACCATATGGTATTTGTCTTTCACCACCTCGCTTATTTCACTTAGCATTATGCTTTCCAGTTCCATCTATGATTTTGTAAAGGGTAGGAGCTCCTTATTTCATTCTGCTGCATAGTATTCCATCGTGTAAATGTACCATGGATTTTTCATCCATTCATTTATTGATAGGCACTTAGTTTGCTTCCAGTACTTGGCTTTGTGAATTGTGCTGCTACCAACTTTGAGGTGTATAGGTTCTTATCAATTGGTATTTCAGTGTTCTTAAGGTACAATCCCAGTGGTGGAATTGCTGGGTCAAAAGGCAGTTCCATTTTTAGTTTTCTGAGGAATTGCATACTGTTTTCCACAGTGCCAGCACCAGTCTCTATTCCCACCAACAGTGCACTAGGATTCCCTTTTCTCTGCATCCTCTCCAATACTTGCTGTGTGTTGATCTGTTTATGATGGCCATTCTAACTGGTGTGAAGTGGTATCTCATTGTGGTTTTAATTTGCATCTCTCTGATGGCTAGTGAGGCTGAGCATCCTTTCATATGTCTCTGGGCCCTCTGTATGTCCTCCTTAGAGAAGCGTGTGTTGAACTCTTTTCCCATTTTTTAATTGGGTCATTTGTCTTCCTGGAATTGAGTCATATGAGTTATCTACGTATTTTAGAAGTCAAACCCTTCTCTGAGGTATTATTGGCAAGTATGTTTTCCCATATAGTTGGTTCTCTTTTCATTTTAATGCTGTTCTTTTTAGCTCAGCACAAGATGTTTATTTTGATGAGATCCTGTTTGTTTATACTTTACTTTTTGTCCCTTGCTCTAGGGGATATATTGGTGAAGATTTTGATGCATAAAATATCTGAGATTTTCTTGCCTATGTTCTCCCCTAGGACTTTTATGGTGTCAGGACTTATATTTATGTCTTTTGTCCACATTGAATTTGTTTTTGTGTACAGTGTAGGTAGGTGATTGAGTTACAATTTTTTTTGCATGAAGCTTTCCTGCTTTCTGAAAACCATCTGTTGAAGATGCTCTTTTTACTCCTTTTTATTTTTCTGCTTTCTTTGTCAAATATAAATTGACCATAGAGACCTGGCTACATTTCTGGGTACTCTATTCTATTCCATTGGTCTATGTGTTGGTTCTTACACCCCTACCAGAGTGTTTTGATTAAAGTGGACTTGTAATTCTCTTTATATCAGGTATTGTGATACCTACTACTTTGTTAACCTTTCTCAAAACTTCTGCAGCTATTCAGGGTAATTTATGGATCCATATGTTTTTGAAATGTTTATTCTAGATCTGTGATATATGTCATTGTTATTTTAATAAGAATTGTGATAGGAGAGAAGATGGTGGCGTGGTAAGAGGACATACATCCCTCTACCACTCCCACACAGGGGTTAAACTGGGACATTTTTCAATGCAGCACAGCAAACAAACACCAAAAATCACAGCATATTTGAAAACAGATGATCAAAAATTGCAGTGGACATTGAAAAACCGGATGGTAAGGAGAGTACTCCGTTGGCGCAGAGACTGGGGTGGGGCCTGAGAAACCGGGCCAGGGCTGGCCTTAAGACTCTAGGGAGGGAGCTGGGGCAACCACTCCCTGAACAGCCAAGCAGGGACCTGGCAGCACAGGCATAAACCTGTTTACTTGAAATCTCACAGAGAGGAGTTAAGATCTCATAGCCCTGGGAGGACTGAACGCTGGAGCAGCACACTTTTGTCTGTGCCCATGCGACATTGTAAACAGCTGAGCAGGGACTGTCACATCAGCACGCCCAGAGAGACCCGGCACGCAGTCGCTGGGCACCGTGGGGGTTGAACTGTGTTTGTGGGTCAGTGGAACCATGTGCAAGGAAGATTCAGGGAACATCAGGACTTGCGGGCGCACGACCACAGTTGGTGCCTGGGACCTGTGCGCACGACCACAGTGTGCGCCTGAGTCCCTGGGCAGAGAATCTTGGGACATCTCTGAGGACAGTAGGCCAGAGAAAACTGAGTGCTGAACAAGGGAAAAAAAACAACAACAACAACAAAAAAAAAAACAATACGGTCACCCCTCGGCCACTACAGTCTTCAAGGCCAGAAAAATCAGCTTGGAAAATTGATAAGAGCAAGAATTAGCGGTTTTGGTGTTTGTCGGTTTTTAATTTTTTTGTGTGTTTTTTTCCTTTTTCTCTTTTTCATTATTTTGATCTTTTTTACCCCTCAACTCCTTTTTGCTTCTCAATACTTCTTTCTTGTTTTACTCCTTCTTCCTTTCTTACCAAGCTTACCTCTTCTTCCTGTCTTTTTTCTCTTTTTTTCTTTTTCATTCTACTTTTCTTTATTCTCTTTTCATTTTTTATTTCCTTATCTTTCTTTTCATTTTTTCCTTTCCTTCTCTTTTCTCTTTTTTAAACACATACTAGTGAGACAAAAACAAAACAAAACAAAACAAAACAAACAAAAAAAAAAAAACCCCTGGAACTGTAGAAAGAACAGAGTTGGCCGCAAAGAAGGGGCATTTCAACAGCTGAGACACTGGAAGCAGTGAACACAAGGATACCCGAAGGAGATAGTACCATTAAATTTCACAGGCATTCTAACACAGAGTTCACATCATAAACCCAGGGAACCAGAACAAATTAATTTAAGAAGCTGAGGCTAACAAGAAGAGTCTCACAAACAACGGGAAGACAAAGAAACAATCCCCAAATGAAAGAAAAGGAGGAAACCCCAGAAAGAATACTAAATGAAATGGAGGCAGCTCAACTATCCGATTTTGAGTTCAAATCAATGGTGGTCAGGAAGCTCCAAGAGCTCTCAATGAGCTACCAAAAACTACAAGGAAGCTACGATGAGCTCACTGCAAACTATATCAACATGAAAAAGTAAATAGAAACTATCAACAAGGGCCAAGAGGAAATGAAAAATACAATTTCTGAAGTGAAGAACACAGTGGAAGGAATGAAAAGCAGAATCAATGATGCAGAAGATCGGATGAGCGAGTTGGAGGACAAAGTAGAAAAAATCAACTAGAAGGAGGAAGAAAAGGAAAAGAGGCTTAGAAAGAATAGAGAAGGATTAAGAGAAATACAAGACAGTATGAAACGTAATAATATCTGTATAATAGGGATACCAGAGGGAGAAGAAGAAAACCAAGGAATAGAAAACCTATTTGAAAAAGTAATGATGGAAAACTTCCCTAATTTGATGAGAGAAAAAGTCACACAAATCCAGGAATCACAGCAAGTCCCAATTAAGAGGAACCCAAAGAGGCTCAATTCAAGACACATCATAATTAAAATGACAAAATTCCAAGACAAAGAGAGAATCTTAAAGGCAGCAAGGGAGAAAAAGGAAGTAACATAGAAGTGAACTCCAGTAAGGTTAGTATCCAACTTCTCAATGGAAAAACTCCAAGCCAGAAGAGAATTGCAAGAAATATTCCAAGTAATGAGAACCAAAGAGCTGCAACCAAGACTACTTTACCCAGCAAGGCTTTCAATCAAGATAGAAGACCAAATAAAGAGCTTCCCAGACAAAAGAAGTCTAAAAGAATACACCTCTACCAAGCCAGCTCTGGAAGAGATGCTAAAGGGACTTCTTTAAGGAAAGGAAGGAAAAGAGGGAGAGAGAGAGGGGGACACAGGTACAAAAATGGCAATGAATAAGCACCTATCAATAATATCTTTAAACGTAAATGGATTAAATGCTCCAATCAAAAGGCATAGAATAGCTGAATGGATAAGAAAGCATGACCCACACATACGCTGCCTACAAGACACCCACCTCAGGACAAAAGACCAACAAGACTCAAAGTGAAGGGCTAGAAACAAATTTTCCAAGCAAATGGACAGGAAAAAAAAGCCGGGGTAGCAATACTCATATCAGAGAAAATAGACTTGAAAAGAAGAGCCATAAAGAGAGATCCTGAAGGTTACTTCATAATATTCAAAGGAAGAATCCACCAGGAAGACATAAACATGGTAAATATATATGCACTCAACATAGGAGCACCTAAATTCATCCAGAAAATCTTAGAGGACTTCAAGAATGATATTGTCAGCAACACAATTATAGTGGGGGATTTTAACATCCTACTATCAAAAATGGACAGATCTTCTAAACAAAATATCAACAAAGATATTGTGGCATTGAACGACAACCCTAGATGAAATGGACTTAACGGATATATATAGAGCCTTTCATCCCAAAGAAACTAAATACACTTTCTATTCAAATATACATGGAACATTCTCAAAGATAGACCAAATGATAGGTCATAAAACTAACCTCATCAAATTCAAGAAAATTGAAATCATACACAGCATCTTCACCGACCACAATGGACTGAAGCTAGAAACCAACCCCAAGGGGAAAAACACAAACCCCTCAAAATCATGGAGATTGAATAGCATGCTATTAAACAATGAATGGGTCAAGAATGAAATTAGGGAGGAAATAAAAAAGTTTCTGGAAACAAATGAAAATGAACACACAACAACCCAAAACTTATGGGACACAGCAAAGGCAGTCCTTAGAGGAAAGTTCATAGCAATACAGGCCTACCTAAAAAAGATAGAAACATCTCAAACAAACTACTTAACTCTACGCCTACAAGAACTCGAGGACCAACAGCAAAGACAGCCCAGAGCAAGTAGAAAGAAGGAAATAACTAAGATCAGAGCAGAATTAAATGACATGGAGACCAAAAGCACAGTTCTAAAGATCAATGAATCCAGGAGCTGGTTCTTTGAAAAGATAAACAAAATTGACAAGCCTTTAAGCAGGTTCCTCAAGAAAAAAAGAGAGAGGACCTCAATAAACACAATCAGAAATGAAAGAGGAGAGATTACAACTGACACCACAGAAATACAAAGGATTGTAAGGAATTACTATGAAGAACTGTATGCCAACAAATTTGAAAACTTAGGAGAAATGGACATGTTTCTAGAAAAATATAATCTCCCAAAACTCAATGAAGAAGAAGCAGAAAGCCTGAACCAACCAATAACAGCAGATGAAGTAGAAGCAGTAATCAAAAACCTCCCGACACACAAAAGCCCTGGATCAGATGGTTTCACAGGAGAATTTTACAAAGCATTTAAGGAAGAGCTAACCCCTATCCTTCACAAACTTTTCGAAGAAATCTAAAATGATGGAAGACTGCCAAACTCTTTTTATGAAGCCAGCATCATTCTAATCCCCAAACCAGATAAAGACATAACAAGGAAAGAAAACTTCAGGCCCATACCGCTGATGAACATAGACGCTAAAATCCTCAGCAAAATACTGGCAAACAGCATCCAACAACACATTATAAAGATCATACATCATGACCAAGTGGGATTCATCCCAGAGACGCAAGGATGGTTCAACATACGCAAATCAGTAAATGTAATACATCACATAAACAAAAGCAAAGACAAAAATCACATGATCATATCAATAGATGCAAAAAAAGCATTTGATAAGGTACAGCACCCGTTAATGATAAAAACATTCGGCAAAGTGGGAATAGAGGGAGCATTCCTCAACATAATAAAGGCAATATATGAAAGGCCTACAGCCAACATTACACTCAACGGGCAAAAACTAAAATCTTTTCCACTAAAATCAGGAACAAAACAAGGGTGTCTGCTTTCACGACTTCCATTCAATATAGTATTGGGGGTAATGGCCACAGCGATTAGAAAAGAAAAGGAAATAAAAAGCATCCAAGTTGGAAAGGAAGAAGCAAAACTATCATTATTTGCAGATTACATGATAGTGTACACAGAAAATCCTATAGACTTGGCCCAAAAGCTGCTCAACCTAGTAAGTGAATTTGGCCAAACAGCAGGATACAAAGTCAATATCCAAAAATCAAAGGCATTTTTGTATACAAACAGTGAAAGAGCAGAAACAGAAATCAAGAAAAAAATCCCATTTGATATAGCAAAAAGAAAAATAAAATACCTAGGAATAAGCCGAACCAAAGACTTAAGGGATCTGTATGCAGAAAACTACACAACATTGAAGAAAGAAATCAAGGAAGACACAAACAAATGGAAACATATGCTGTGTTCATGGATCGGAAGAATTAACATCATCAAAATATCCATACTACCCAAAGCAATTTACAGATTCAATGCAATACCTATTAAATTACCAATGGCATATTTCACAGACATAGAACAAACACTTCAAAAATTTATTTGGAGCCATAAATGACCTCGAATAGCTGTAGCAATTTTGGGAAAGAAGAGCCAATACCTGTATTACAAGGACACTGTAATCAAAAGGGCCTGGTACTTGCACAAAAACAGACACAGGGACCAGTGGAATAGAATAGAGAGCCCAGAAGTAAACCCATTTCTCTATGGCCAATTAATATTTGACAAAGGAGGCAGCAACATAAAATGGAGTAAAAGTAGCCTCTTCAACAAGTGGTGTTGGGAGAACTGGACAGCTACATGGAAAAAAAATGAAACTTGAACACCAACTTACACCATACAGGAAAATAAATTCAAGGTGGATAAAAGATTTAAATATAAGATGTGACACCATTAAAGTCCTAGAGGAGAACATAGGCAGGAAAATCTCAGACATTTCACGCAGCAATATTTTTACTGATATGTCCCCTAAAGCAAGGGACACAAAGGAAAGAATAAACAAATGGGATATCATCAAAATAAAAAGCTTCTGCATGGCTAAAGAAAACAGTATTAAAATAAAAGGAGAACCAACTATATGTGAAAACATATTTGCCAATGATACCTCAGACAAGGGTTTAATCTCCAAAATATATAAAGAACTTACACAACTCCACTCTAAGAAGACAAGCAACCCAATTAAAAAATGGGCAAAGGACTTGAACAGACACTTCTCCAAGGAGGACATATGGAAGATCCAGAAAGACATGAAAAGATGCTCGATATCGCTAGCTATCAGAGAGATGCAAATTAAAACCACAATGAGATACCACTTCACACCAGTCAGAATGGGCATCATAAACAAAACAACAAACAGCAAGTGTTGGAGAGGTGGAGAAAAGGGGACTCTAGTACACTGTTGGTACTGTTGGACTGCAGACTGGTACAGCCACTATGGAAAGTAGTATAGAATTTTCTAAGAAAACTAAAAATGGACCTACCTTTTGACCCAACAATTCCACTACTAGGATTATATCCTAGAAACCCTGAAACACCAATCCAAAAGAACCTATGCACCCCAATGTTCATAGCAGCACAATTTACAATAGCCAAGTGTTGGAAGCAACCTAGGTGCCCAGCAGTAAATGAATGGATCAAGAAACTATGGTACATTTACTCAATGGAATTCTATGCAGCAGAAAGACGGAAGGAGCTCCTACCCTTCGCGACAACATGGATGGAACTGGAGAGCATTATGCTAAGCGAAATAAGCCAGGAGTTGAAAGACAAATACCATATGATCTCACCTTTAACAGGAACCTAATCAAAACAAACAAACAAACAAACAAACAAGCATAATATAACCAAAGACACTGAAATTGAGAACAAGAGAGGAGAGGGATAGGAATATCCAGGGAAAAGGGGAAGGGATTAGAGCAACAAGCATGAATGACACATGGACAAAAGCTGGGGGGGGTTGGAAATAGGAGGGAGCTGGGGAGGGCTGGGGTTGTGGGACGGGATGGGAGTAGAAAACAGAAAACTGTATAAGAACAACAATTAAAATGAAATTTAATAATTATAAAAAAGAATTGTGTTAAATCTATCAATTGCTTTGTCCCTGGGAACACACCCCCCTCTGCAAAAGTGTCTCACCCCTACAATCTCTGTATGAAGGACAAATGAACAAGTATCAATAAGTGTTTAGAGAGATTATGACCATTATAAGAAAATAGAGAATTAACCTCTAGTATCAAATCTCGTGACCTATTATGCACTAACTTGCTGGACAAGAAATGAATGTTGAAATGGTATGCAGGGAAGAAAATATCACTAATCATTGAAAAGACCACATTACATTTTGTCTCAGGAGCCTTCAGTATTTAGCACTTTTTCTTTTTGTGTCTGCCTCCAGGGTTGTCAGATGTTGACCCTGTCTGACCTTAGTCTGCTCTGAGACTACCGGAGATCTGCTGTCTCTAGTTGTCTGTTGCAGTTGCTAATTAGTCACTTTGCACTCAGCAGTCAGGCTTAAGCCCCTTCGGGCAGGGGAGAATTCTTCCTGGGTTTGTGCCTATTGTTTCTCTTCAGGCTTCTGCTACTTGGAGGGGAGTTGTCTGCCTGAGCAGGATGGGTACTGCAGTATGGGAGTTGACTTAACACCAGATTCAGGTGGCTGGTCTCCCAGTAATGCATATGGTATTCTATTTCTTTTCATGTTTCTCTTGAATATTCATATGATTTTTTTGATGTGCTGTATCACATCAATTGTTTCCTGTATGTTGAACCTTTCTTACATCACTTGTATAATTCACACTTCACCAGTATGTATAATCATTTTAATATATCATTCAATTTGGTTTGGTGTATTTGGTATATTTTCTTGAGAACTTCATTGTGTACATTTATCAAGAATAAAGGTCAGTAAGTCTTTTTTTGTTTGTCACTTTCTTGCAAGTGAACTTTTTTTTTTCAAAGTTTATCACAGTGATACTGGGCTCATAAAACAAATTTGTAAGTGAACTTTCTCAATTTATGGATTAGTCTAGAAGGATATGTTCTAATTAATTTTTATTTTTTAAAATATCTTCTTTATTTTTAGAGAAGGGGAAGGGAGGGAGAAAGAGAGGAAGAGATACATCAATGTGTGGTCACCTCTTGTGCACCCCCTACTGGGGACTTGCAACCCAGGCATGTGCCCGGACTGGGAATCAAACTGTGACCCTTTGGTTCACAGCCCATGCTCAATCCACTGAGCCACACCAGCCAGGGCAAATTTTTAAATACTTGTTAAAATTCCCATGTAAATCTATGTGGGCCTGTGCTTTTCTTTTAGGGTTTTCTAATTACTGATTCAAATATATTGCTACTAATAGGTTTGTTCAGATAGTGTGATTAGTCATGATTTAGTCTTCAAAAGGAGTATGAATTTAAAAAATTCTATTTTATTAATTGGTCAATTTTTTTGTATATGATTGTTGGTAGTGTTCTTTAAAAATACTTTATGTTTTTGTATTTTTGATTGTTGTTTCTCCTTTTCTGGTTTTATTTATTTTATTTTTCTTTTTATTGCTTGATTTCTCTTATTAGAGACTTTTCAAACTTATTTACCATTTCAGAAAAAGAACCATTATTTTTATTAGTCTTTATATTGTTTCTCATATTTTTTATTATGGCACTGATCTTTATTTTTATTTGAACTTACATTTTTGTTTGTTACCTATTTTCTAATTTATTTAGAAACTCAAATAATTTTATTGCAATGTTTTTGCTCTTTAGTTTGAACTGTATTGCTATAGGCTCCTTTTATTAGAACTTCTGATAAATGTAGGTTTTTCTAAGAAATCCATGTTTGAATTTTCATTTTTCAGGGTGTTGTTGTGGGTTTCCAGTTTCTTTTAATTTTTAACAGATTATTTATTTATTTATTTGTGTATTTATTTCTTTATTTATTTTAGACCAGAGGAAGGGAGAAAGAAAGAGAAGGAGAGAATCATCAATGTGTGGTTGTCTTCACATGCCCCCTATGGGGATGGGCCTGCAACCCAAGTATGTGCACTGATTGGGAATCAAACCAGTAGCCATTTGGTTCAGAGGCTGGTTCTCAGTCCACTACGGCACACCAGCCAAACCTTTTTATGTTAATTTTTGATTTATTGAGTGTTTCATAGTATGTTGATTAATTTGTAAATGTACTGTTTGAATTTGTTTTTTTCCCCTATATTTGATTTCCATTTTCTTACCACTGTGGTCAGAAAATATGGTTAATGTAGCCCTGCATGGTGTGCCTCCATGGATTGAGAAACAGCCTGCTAATGAAGTATCACCAGTTAGATTCCCTGCCAGGGCACATGCATAGACTGCAGACAGGGTCCCCAATTGGGGCGCATGAAAGACAGCCACAAATTGATGTTTCTCTTCTTCTCTTTTTCCTTCCCTTGCACCCTCTCTAAAAATAAGTGAATAGAATCTGTTTAAAATGAAAACGAGACTGTGGTTAATGTAACTTTGAACTTTTAAATACATTGAAGGTTGTTTTTTTCTCCTAGTACAAGAACTATCTTGGAAATTTTTCCATATAAAGTAGAGAAAAATATGAACCCTTTTAGTTTTAAACATGATGGTCTATAAATACCTATCAAGGAAACCTGCTTTGCAGTTAGTCTAATATTTTTCATTGTCTAAAACACAGTGTTTTAAAATAAGTGTATTCTTCTTTAATCATCCCTTACCACATTTAATTCCCAAAAGGAACCTTTGAAATGAATGCTTTCTTAACTCAGCATTACAGATGAGGAAAGTAAAAGGCATTTTACATTCTTTAAATTCAAAACTTTCAATTTTTCATCCAGGAAGTGTTTTCCCAGCCATCCACATCATGTGATAATAGTGTAAGGAAGTTTAAATACATTAGCAAGACAAATGGAAAAAGAATTAGGTGGCTCTAGCAAGCGGGCCCTTAGCTGTACTTTTACAACTGACTCTTTGGGTCTGAAGTTCACAGAGTCTAGCCACAGGTTGTCTATATGGCAGAAGATGAGGATGATAAGAGTTGATCATGCAAAGGCATAAGAAAGAAGTCAGCAGTTAAAGTGTAAAAAAATAATGTGACAACAAGTTGAGAAAGGGGTTGGACCAAATCCAGGGTACTTCCAGGACCTTCTCACCAATATTCCATTCTCTCCTCCTCAGGACATGTACTATAAAAATGGGAGGTGCTTCCTCTGGACGCAGATATCACTTAACCTATATCTATTGTCTTGTGATCCTTCACTTGATTCCACATTTGTAAAATGCCTCCAGATACAAAGAATGCTAAGATTACAAAGACTACTGCCTAAATTTCATGAGTTGTTTTTGGTCTTTTCAAGCTTTCTGCTTCTTCATTCAGTTTTGGAGCATTATATTTTTCTAGAAATTTGTCCATTTCACCTAGGTTTTCAAATTTCTTTGCATATAGTTCTTCATAGTAATTTCTTACAGTCCTTTGTATTTCTCTGGTATCAGTTGCAATCTCTCCTCTTTCATTTCTGATTGTGTTTATTTGGGTCTTCTCTTTTTCTTGAAGAGTCTGCTTAAGGGCTTGTCAATTTTGTTCATCTTTTCAAAGAATCAGATCTGGATTCATTGATTCTACAGTGTGTTTTTAATGTTTATATCATTTAATTCTGCTCTAATCTTGGTCATTTCCTTCCTTCTACTTGCTCTGGGCTGTATTTGTTGTTCCTTGAGTTCTTGTAGGTGTAGGGTTATGTTGATTATTTGAAATGTTTCTTTCTTTTTTAGGTAGGCCTGTATCACTGTGAACTTCACTCTCAGGATTGCCTTCACTGAGTCCCATAAGTTTTGGATTGTTGTGAGTCCATTTTCACTTGTTTCCACAAACTTTTTAATTTTTTCCCTAATCTGATTCTGACCCATTCCTTGTTTAATAGCATGCTATTCAATCTCCATGAGTTTGAGTGTTTTTGAGTCCTTTCATTGAGGCTGGTGTCTAGTTTCAGTCACTTGTGGTGATTTCAATCAAATGCTTGATATGATTTCAATTTTCTTGAATTTCTGGAGGCTTATTTTATGTCCTATCATATGATCTGTGTTTGAAAATGTGCCATGTGCATTTGAAATGTATGTGTGTTTTTCTTCTTTGTGATGAAAGGCTATATATATTCAGTTAAATCCATTTGATCTAGGCATTGTTCAATGCCACAATAACATTGTTGATGTTTTGCATGGAAGAACTGTCCATCTTTGACAGTGGGGTGTTGAAATCACCTACTATAATTGTGTTGGTGTCAATGTCTTTCTTGAAGTCGTCCAAGATTTTCTTTATGTGTTTGGGAGCTCCTATGTTGGATGCAGGCATATTTACAAAGCTATGTCTTCTTGATGCATTCTTCTCTTGAGTATTATGAAGTGACCTCTGCATCTCTTTTTATGACTCTCTTTTTCAGCTCTACTTTATCTGATATGAGTATTGCTATTCCTGCTTTTTTTTTCCTGTCCATTTGCTTGGAATGTTTGTTTCCAGCCTTTTACTTTCAGTCTGTGTAGGTCTTTTATTCTGAGGTGGGTCTCTTATTGGCAGCATATGTAGGATGTGATTCATGATTTCCTTTTATTTAGTTGAAAAGCCTCTTTAAAACTTTTTTAATTTAAATTATTTTATTGTGGTTCAATTACAGTTATCTGTATTTCATCCCCATCCCCCTCTCCCTCCAAAATCACCTCCTCCCTTGCTTCTACCCTCCCCCTTGGTTTTGCCCATGTGTCCTTTATAGTAGTTCATAAAAACACTTCCCCCCACTGTCCCCTCCCACATTCCCTCTGGCTATTGTTAGATTCTTCTTAATTTCAGTGACTCTGGTTATATTTTTTTCTTTTGTTGATTTTGTTCAAGTTAAAGGTGAGATCATATGGTATTTGTTCATCACCATGCCTGCAAGGAAGACTATTTTATCCAAGCCAGGTGGTGATTCATGATTTCTTATCCATTCAGCTATTCTATGTTTTTTGATTGGGACATTTAATCCATTTACATTGAAGGTTATTATCGATAGGTACTTATTCATTGCCATTTTTTCTTACCTGTGTGTTCTTGTCTCCCTTATTCTTTCTCTTCCTGGGTCTGGGTTTTTCAGACCAGACCCTTTAGTATCTCTTGCAGAGCTGATTTAGAGGTAGTATATTCTTTGAGGCTTCTTTTTTCTGGTAAACTCCATATTTGGCCTTCCATTTAATTTTTTTCAATATATTTTATTGATTATGCTATTACAGTTATCCTCTTTCCCCCTTCATTCCCCTCCACTCTGTACACCCCCTCTCACTCACATTTCACCCCTTTAGTTCATGTCCATGAGTCATATGTATAATTTCTTTGGCCTTCCATTTTAATTGAGAGCCTTGCTGGATAAAGTAATCTTGGTTGCACACCTGTGGTTCTCATTAATTGGAATATTTCCTGCCATTCCCTTCTGGCTTGGAGCATTTCCATTGGGAATTCAGCTGCTTATCTTATTGGGGCTCTGTTGCATGTTACTTCCTGTTTGCCCCTTGCTGCCTTTATGATTGTCTCTTTTTCTTGGAATTTTGCTATTTTAATTATGATTTGTCTTGAAGTGGGCCTCTTTGGGTTCCTCTTGATTGGGACTCTGTGTGTTTCCTGGATTTGTGTGACTATTTCTCTCATCAAATTAGGGAAGTTTTCCATCATTACTTTTTCAAACAGGTTTTCTATCCTTTGCTCTTCTTTTCCACCTTCGAGTATCCTTATTATACAAATATTATTATATTCCATATTGTCTGCATTTCCCTTAATCCTTCTTTGTTCTTTCTGAGCCTGTTTTTCTTTTCTGGCTATTTCTGTGTGGGTTTTTTTTTCTGCCTTGTCCTTCAGCTCACTGATCCAATCCTGTGCTTCATTGATTTTTCTTTTGATTCTTTGTACTATATTCTTCTGTTCAGAAAATGTATTCTTCATTTCCTCTTGGCCATTGTTGATAGATTCAATTTTCTTTTTCATGTTGATATAGTTTGCAGTAAGTTCATTATAGTTTCCCTGTAGCTTTGCTAATTCTCTGTGATCTCATTGAGCTTCCTGATATCCATTGCCTTGAATTCATTATCTCATAGTTGACTAGCCTCTATGTCATTCAACACTCTTTCTGAGGTTTCCTCCTTTCCTTTAATTTGGTGATTATTTCTTTGCTTTCTCATTATTTGTGAGACTCTTCTTGTTAACTTCTGCTTCTTAAATTGATCTGTTCTGATTCCCTGGTTTTATGGTGTGAACTTCTATGGTAGAAAGTCTGTGAGATTCAGTGATGCAGTTTCCTTGATCTCCTGAGCTCGATAGCCTTGGGCTGTCATTTATGTTGGCTTTCTGGATGTCTCCAGGTTTTGACAGTTGTTGGGTCTTTCCTTGGTGGGACCTTCCCTCCAGCTGGTCAACTGAGGGTCATTCTGTCCACCACATCTTGTATTCTATTGTGAAGGTGTGGACAGGTTGTGTTGAAGCTAGTTCTTCTCTCTGTATGTTGTTTTGAGGCTTCTCTCTCTCTCTCTCTCTCTCCCCCTCTCTCTCTCTCTCTCGATCAGTTGCTTTTTCTGGGTTATTTCTCCACCATTTAGTTGTATTTCCAGATAGGTCCTTGGCTGAGGTTAGTGTGGGTTTCACTCCTTCCTTCACCTTCTTATGTTGTGGTCTGTTGGTGGTTCCTTTGTTGGTGGGTTTCCTTTTCCAGCATGTATACTGGTTTTCACAACTCCCAGCTACTCTTTTTTGTGATTAATTCAAGGGGGAAGACAAAATAGTTTAAGGCAGCAAGAGTGTATTCTATAATATTTAAAGTACCAACCTATAGAGAAGAGATAGGAGATCCTTTGGATATATATAGTGTTAACCATGATATTCCACCCAACTAGCTACTTTTTAAAAAGGGTGGAAAAAAGATAACACTTTTGTTGTGGGTTTGCAGATTGTGAGTTGTATCTAGAAAGCAGTGAGATTTTGGGAGGTCAGATTATGTGGTAAGTGACAGTAAAGGGTAGAACATAGGTATAGTGTGTGAAAGAATAGAGTTAACCACAACAGTAATAAAGTTCAGGAAACTGTGAAGTGAGCTAAGATCTGGGAGGGGTGCTGTATAGTATTTAAAATTTTATGGAACAGCAATTATTTATGATAGTTATGAAGCAAAAATCACATGATAGAATCTATGTGATCTGAATAACAAGAATAAGATGTACAGGAAGGACCTAGAGTAATGTGCTATTGGAACCCAAGTGAAATGAAAGATGGAAAATTAAAAAATAAACTATGAAAGAAGTACAAGGGAAACCAGTCAAATAATGCAATTTAATAAACCAAGCAAAGAAGACTGAACAGAAAGAAGAGAAATACAAAAATAGTAATAAAATTAAAGATGTAAGGATAATGAAAAATGATACAAATATACAATAACTTGCAAGTTCTCTGGAGTTGCAAAGTGAAATTTGTCTCAGTCTCAGTTGTTGGGATGACCCCTCTTTGAGTCTAATTCTGGTCCTTTCACAGCTCCTGGTTCATTGTCTCATTTGTGGGAAATTAATAATAATAATAATGATGATGATGTAAGGAAGAAAGAATAAAAAAGAGAAAGGAAGAAAGGAGGAAGGAATAAAAAAGAAAGAAGGAAAGAATGAAAGGAAGAAGGAATTTTAAAAAATGCCTCCTTCTGGCTTTAAACAGGCCAAGGCAGTTTTGCTGATTTTCCTGGCTGCAGCAGGCAGAGTGGGGTTTGGTTTCCCTCTTCTTCCTTCCTGAGCTGCACTATTTGTAGGTACCCAGCCTCCAGCCCAGTTCCTCAGTTTGCTGCTAGGCCCACAATGCCCTTCTGAGCCCAGTCTGCACACCTTTAGTCCAGCAGTTGTGCTGTCCTTGAGGCGCAACACTTATGGGTAACTCACACACCACCTTCTCTCTCTCTGCTGTCCTAGATGGCAGAGGCTCTCAGAGTCCCTTCAAGGTAGTTCAGCCCCCACAGTTAGTTAAGTTTTTCTGCGGATTGCTAACTCCCTGATGCATCTTTCCTCTGCAGGGGGCATTTCTGCCTTCCTCTTAGAGAGCCAGTTGGCCCTTCAGTGCAGGCGCACCCCCTTGGCTGCCATGGCAAATGTGGGCACATGTCTTCCCTGCTGCTGCACCCAGGGCAATGGGGTTGGGCACGGTGCCTCTGGGTGACAGGGTCAAGTGCACTCCATACCCAGGGCTGCAGGTATAAGTGATCTGCCTCTTATGATAGGGAAGGATGGGCACCTGCTGATCCACAGGGTCAGGTATGTGCCATTCCCAGGCTGCCTTCGGGCATGGGTGTGTGACCTCTACTGCTCAGGTGGGATGGGCAGCCGCTAGGCTGCAGGGTCTGCTATGTGCCATCCCCAGGGCTGCCTGGGGGTGTCTCGGTGTTAGGGCTAAGTGCATTCTGTCCCCAGGGCTGTGGTCATGAGGGCTCCACCTCCACTGCTGCATGAGAGAAGCCACTGCAGCCGGGGGAGGGGGGGCACTGTAGGCAGGGTCAGCTGCTGTGGGAGAATTCCCCAAACAGCTGTTGAGTACCTCCTTTTCCTTTTTGAAAAATTCCTCCTATTCAAGCCTGCCACTCCAAACAAGTGCCTAGCCTCTCACAAAGCCCAGCTTTCCAACCAAACTGGGGACTGACTGGGTCAGAGTCTGTCACAGCCCAACTCTTCCCAGCTGGCATACACAGTCTCAGTGGGTGCACATCACCCCTGTGTATTTGCCAATTTGTCCTTATCCCACCCCTCCATGACTTCAAGAATCCAGGTCCCTCCTGGTGCTGCTCAAACCTTGTTGACCTGGCTCTCTCCCAATAATTCTGCAGCAGACACAGTAGGTGCCAGGCCAGGGCTGCAGTCACCCTGGTCCCCGCACTGGTCCCAGGGACCTTACTGTCCTGAAGCACTCTCCTCACTATCTGATTTTTCAACGTCCTCTACACTTTTTGGCCTCCAATCTTCATATATGCTGGGATACCATTGGCTGCTCACTCTGTTCTTCAGATGATCAGCTAGGTGTTTCACCTGGTGCTAGGGGGAAGTGGCATCTGCTTCCACCTATCTTGCCACCATCTTCAAAAACTCCCATATATTATTACTTCTAAGCATAAAATAAAATAAATGAAATGAAATGAAAGTGACAGAAAGAAAATGAAAGGGAAAAATTAAATAAATAATAAAATATAGGAGCCAAATTGGAGCCAAAAATTCCACTACACTATCAACAACAAATGAGCTAATATTAATATAGGTGGTACAGGATTAAGAGGGATAAAAACAAAGATAAACAGATACGTAGATGAAAGAGAGGTGATTTTGAAGTGAGAGTGATAGAAAATGCTAAGAGTGAGGAACAAAAACCAGGCTAAGGCAGGGAAATATTAAAATTTTAGATGAATGGAGAGAGAAAAAAAGGAGAATAAAAAATAAAAGGACAGGATGAAAGAGAAGTAGAAGAAATAAAAGAAAAAAGAAAAAGAACAGGCTAAGACAGGGCTAAATTGAAAATTTTAGATGAAGAAACAGTAAGAAAGTGGACTAGTAATATTTGATATTTGAAATACAAGATTACTGAAGATCTAGAGATAAAATTTTAAAAATTCAAGAACAACTACCCTACCCACGACTAACTAGCAAGGATTGCTAAAGGTGGGGAAAGAATGCAGATATTTTAAACATACAGGTATTTTATACAAGGATAATGGGTGTGAGATGACTATTGACAAGAAAATTGGTTTTGTGTGTCCAGATGGGGGAAAAATAGCAAGAGTCAGAATGGAAACAAGTTGTAGCAAGAGAGAAAACAATTTAACATAAAATTAATGAGAGGAAGGAAAATGTAAACTGGGGTAAGGGGAGGGTGGGGCAAAATATGTTAATTGAAATAAACTATAGTATAATATCTAGTGACAATATGCACAAACTTTTTGGACAAGAAATAAATTTTAAGAGGATATTTAGGAATGAAAATATCATTAATCATGGAGAAGACCACAGTGTATTTCAGCTCAGTAGCCTCTAGTATTTACTACTGTCATTTTCTTTCTTTCTGTATGAGCCTCCAGTGATGTCAGGTGTTTGCCCCATTTGACCCTAGGCAGCCACTTCTATAATGCCAGAAATCTACCCTCTGTAGCTGACTCCTTCACTTGTGAATCTAATTACTCTGTACTCAGCAGTCAGGTTTAACACTGTAGGGCAGGGCAGAATCACTCCTAGGGTCAGGTCTGTTGTTTCCCTTCAGGCTGTTGCTGCTCAGAGGGCAGTGGTCTGCCTGAGCAGGATGGCTGCTGCTGAATTGGGGTGGACTCCACACCAAGATACTGGCAGCTACTCTTTCAATTGTCTCTCCAAAGCCTCCATCCCCAGTCTCTCCTCAAGTGTCTCTAGTTTACTCTGCCCCATCTTTTGCCAGAGATCTACTGGCTGTGGCTGACTCCTTTGTTTATTAATCGAATCATGAATCACTCTGCACTCAGCAGTCAGGCTTAAGCGCCCCTGAGCCAGGGAAGAGTTCTTCCTGGGGTGAGAGTTATTGTTCTCCCTCAGGCTGCTGGATCTCAAGGGAGTGGTCTGTCTGACTGTGAGGGCTACTCACCTCTGAGAGATGATTCAGTACCGGGATTCCACTGTGTACTCTCTCATTTCAGCATCTCCCAAAGCTTCCATCCCATTTCTCCTCAGGCATCTCCAGCCCACCTTGCTCCTGCCTTTGCCAATGCCCAGGGTAAGTGACTGCTAATGAAAATTTGTGTGTTGGCTCTTTAAACAACTCTTTGCATCTCTAGTCATCCCTGGCAGAGGGCCACCTTGTCGCTTTTCACTGCTGTTTGTTATCTGTGTACTTTTGGGGCTTTGGTGATCTAGGCTGGGGATCCTAGCTTGTGGTTTATACCCCATTCTCCCCAGAAGGATAAAACCTGCTGTCTAATTATCCCTCCAGTGCTACTACCTATGAGTACTCAGCCAGCCTCCTTTAGTCTCTACTGCATCCCTTACCAAGTAGGTTGTGCTAAAGTTGCTTCTTTTGTCTGACAGAGGTTATAAGGGTTCTCTCTGGCTACTGCTCAGCTGTTTGTTTCTGGGTGATTTCTCCACAATTTAGTTGTAATTTCAGGTTTGTCCTGGGAGGAGGTTAGTGTGGCTTCCATTTACTCCTCTACTATCTTCCTCCATCATATATGTTGATGAGAATACCTTTAGAAACTCTAGGCCCTAATCTTTCATGAACTCTATGTACTTCTTATTTCATCACACATATAATTACAACTCAACTTTTGACCTTTTAAAGAAAACAAACCCAACATACACACACATACACACCAGCTCAAACTTTGTAAGTCTCCTGGTTATTTGAAATTTCTCCACATTTTCCCAGATCCTTTGATAATTTCGTAACCCAATTCTTGGCTTTGCTTCCTTCAATCAGCCCAATGAATTGGGTTCGAATAATTTTCTAGAATTTTTATTTTCTTCATATTTTACCTTTTCTATAAAGCCTTCAGTAACACCCAATTATAGGGACAAATCTCACACTCATTACCCCGACTTGAAATATTCTTCACAATCTCACCCTTAGATCCAAATATTTCCTTAAGAAAAACCCAGGCCCAGTTAAACTCCTGTACTTATCATTTTCTCATAATGTATCCCCATAAGTTTCTATACTTGAAGATTTCTTCTCCCCTCCTGTAGCCCCATAGTTCTTTTTAAGGGCCAAAACCAGTTTGCCATTTATGCTGGAAATGTTTATCTTGTTGCTGACTGACACTGTAATTTCAATATGTGTTTCCAAAGTTTATGTGCATCCTTATATCTCTTATCTCTCCAACCAGACCATTAGCTCTCTTAGGCATATCTTATACATCCATACATTATCAAATGCACCTAGTATATAGTACATGTTTTGTAAATATATTTTATTTTATTTAAAGCTATTGATATAATTACTTTCATACTCCATTATATCTGTATGGAATGGTTCATACATAAGGCAACAATGAAATAACAGTTATTATATTGTCAAATGAAAAGCCACACTGCCCCCTAACTTTTGTTTCAAAATAGATCTTAATGGTTTCTTATTGTAACATCCATAGCTTCATATGCTCCAACCAGCAGTTAGAATATATCAAGAAGAAAAGTATTATTATGAGTTGCTATGACTTAGATGTAAAATGTCATTACTGTCATTGTGCTAACATCAAGGAAGGCCAAATTATAGAGTTAAATCAGGCTTCCTAATCAAAGTTGAGCCTCTACATGAGCAACCATTGGTTAGAAGAGCAGGGAGGCCATGAAGGCTCATGTAACCTGACTATTTGCTTATTGAAATGTCTCCTGGAGGGAATAATAATAGTAAAGGTTGCAATTTATTGTGCTCACACTGTGTGTCAGGCATTGTGCTAAGTGCTTTACATGCATTATTTTATTTAGTCCTCACTACTGTCTTACAAGATAGAGAACAGTATTTTCCTGTTTTACAAATTAGGGAATTGAGATTTAAAGTAGTAACTTTCATAAAGTCTCAAAGACAAAAAATAACCAAGCTGGGATTTTAATTGTGGTAGTTTGACACTCAAGTTTACAGTATTTAATAGTGTGACTGTGGTTGCCCATAATAATTGTTCTGTATTCTGTAAGTGGACATATGACTTATAATCAGGCAAGAGGCACAATCTTAGATGAATGTGGACTGAATTGAGTTATTTGAATCTTCATCCAACAGCCTAATGCTTCTATAGGTTCCAAGTAAGATATGCAGAATGGACAATCCAAAAAAATGTGTTTAATCACTGTATAAAGCCCATCTAAACATAGCTCAGTATCTCGTGAACAATTTCTAAAACCAAGGAAAGTTTTTTCATGTTGTTGTGTGTATTAAAGATTCCACATATGTAATTCACAGCGTATAATTTAGCATTATGTCCTTGACCTTTGGTAAAGGATAATATAAGAAATAATCATATAAAGAGCATCTCAGGCCCTAGATGGTGTGGCTCAGTGGATTGAGCACTGGCTTGTGAACCAGTCACCAGTTTGATTCCAAGTCAGGGTACACGCCTGGATTGCAGGCCAGGTTCTCAGTTGGGGGCACATGAAAGTCAACCAAACATTGATGTTTCTCTCCCTCTCTTTCTCCCTTCCTTTCTCTGAAAATAAATAAATAAAATATTGAAAAAATAAAGAAAAACAGGCTGATATAAGAAATAGACATATATAGAACATCTCTAATATTTTCATTTTTTAGAAAACTACTGCTGAAACATCCATTACAGTGTTTAAATTTTATACACAAAGACAAACATGAGAATTCCCTCTTCAACTTTAGAGTGAAAATAAATGAAACATTGGCTACCCTTTATCTAAAAGTATATCATGCCTTCTTGCTATGAATTTGCATATGCTCAATATATTCAGACTACATCTCCCACTAACCAAGAAATATAATTTTCATATTTAATATACTTAATACTAATGGCATTCCACTTAAGAATTACCTAAATTAGCTTGCCTTAAACAAACAAAAAAGGAAATAAACAAACAAGTTAAGTATAATTATTGAAGCAAAGGTAAGCATGAGAATAACTATAACTAAATTTATCATCATCAAATTCAGTAATGCTGCAAAATATAAAATCAACATACAAAATTCAGTTGCATTTCTATACACTATCAGCAACATATAAGAAAAAGAAATAAAGAAAACAATTTCACTCATAATAACATCAAAAATGATAAAATATTTAAGAATATACTTAACCAAGGAAGTGAAATTTCTATATGATGTGGGAAATTGAAGAAGACATGGACTATGTAGAAAAATATCCCACATTCATAACTCATAAGAGTTAATATTGTTCAAATGTCCATACCACCCAAAATCATCTATATATTCAATGCAATCCCTATCAAATGTCAATGGTATTTTTCATAGACATAGGAAAAGCAATCTTAAAATTTGTATGGCCAAAGCAGTTCTGACAAAGAACAAAGCTAGAGCCTCACACATCCTGATTTAAAATTATACTGTAAAGTTATACTGCAGTATTATAAATATTTAAAATTATACTGCAAAGTAATCAGGAGTATGTTACTGTCACAGAAACACATAGACCAATAGAAGAGAACAGAGAGCCCAGAAACAAACCCCCACATGTATCGTCAACTAGTATTTGACAAGGGAGCCGAGAACACTCAATGGGGAAAGGATAGTCTCTTTAATAAATGGTGCTGAGAAAACTGGATAACTATAATCAGAAAAATGAAATTGGACTCATATTACATCACTCACAAACATTAACTCAAAGTGGATTAAAGATTTAACTATATGGCCTGAGATTTTGAAACTTCTACAAGAAAACATAGGGCAACATCTACTGGACATTGGTCTCAGCAATAGAATTTTGGCTATGACACCCAAAACAAGCAAAAAGGAAAAAAGAAACAAGTCATACTGCAGCAAACTAAAAAGCTTCTGCATGGCAAAAGGAATAATCAACAAAACAAAAATGCAGTCTAGAGAATGGGAGGAAATAGTTGCAAACCATATATCCGATAAGGCGTTAGTATCCAAAATACATAAAACCTCATCAAATTCAATAACAATTTTTTAAATTTAAAAATGGGCAAAGGGATTGAATAAACATTTGTCCAAAGAAGATATGCAATGGCCAACATGAAAAGATACACAACATAATAATCATCAGAAAATGCAAATCAAAACCATAATGAAACATTACTTTATACCTGTTAGAATGGCTATAATCAAGAAAACAAGAGATAACATGTTGGTGAGGATGTAGAGAAAAGAAAAGATTTATACACTGATGGTGGGAATGTAAATTGGCACAGACACTATGGGCAACAATATGGAGACTCTTCATAAATTTCAAATTAAAATTACTATATGATCCAGCAATGCCACTTCTGTATATGTCAAAAGAAATGGAAACAGGATACCAAAAATATATCTGCACTACCATGATTATTGCAATATTATTCACAATAGCCAAGATATGTAGACAACCTGTGTCCATGAATTGATAAATAAAGAAGATGTGGTGTAATAAGACAGAGGAAGACAAATACCATATGATATAACTTATATGTGGAATCTAATGAACAAAATAAACTGACAAACAAAATAGAAACAGAGGCATGGACACATGGAATGGACTGATAGTTGTCAGAGGGGAGGAGGAAAAGGGTGACTGGATGAAAGATGAAAGGATTAGTTAAAGAACATACATGCATAACTCATAGACAGAAATGGCAGCATGGTGGTGGCCAAAGGGAAGCGACAGCAGGGGCTGGGAAGAGGCAGGTAGTAGTGGAGGGGATGGAGACATTTGGAATAGTATCAACAATAAAAAAAGGTGGTATGCATATGTTATTCAGCCAGGAAAAAGAAGAAAATTTTGCCACTTTTGACAACATGAATGGACCTTGTGGTCATTATGCTAAGTGAGATAGAGAGATAAAGAAAAATACTATATGATCTCAGTTATATGTGGAATCTAAAAAAGGCAGACTCATTGAAAAAAAGTACAATGTTGGTTACCAGGACCTAGGGTAAGGAATGGGGAATTTGGGATAATGGTCAAATGATATGAACTTGCAGTTAGAAGAAGAGTAAATTTTGGAGATTACATGTGCAACATAATGATTATATTCAACAATACTATATTTGTACTTCAAAGTAGCTAAGTGACTAGATCTTAAATGTTTTCACCACAAAATTAAACTATAATTATGTGACATGATGAAGGTGTTAACTAACGTTATGGTGATCATATTGCAACATATAAGTGTATCAAATCATCACACGGTACATTTTAAATTTACAAAATGTTATGTCAATTAGATATTAATAAAAATTCCTATTACCTTTGTGAAGATGATATTTCTATTTCCAGCTTGAAAAAAACTTAGTATTTTATTGAATTGTTTAAGTAAGTGACCAGTCAGAGAGAAAATTGGTAATGTAGATTAAAGACTGTATTATAGATGTTACAAATGTCTTTCTCATTATATGCCTAGATGACACCAGATTTGTAACAGATTTTATGGCCCATGTAATTTAAAAGTTTCATCTCATAAAACACCTACCTCCATGCCATATCTTCAGCAACTGATTAAATGCTTCCTCAAAAGGTTGCCCATTGAATTCTGTGGCAGTGTTAATTTTTAAACCAATTTTCCTGGTGCTAAAATAATTTTGGCTCCTCAAGTTTCCACCTATAAGCTTTAATTAAAAAAAATAATATATGTATTACCATATTTTTGGACCTAGGTTTTAGAGGAGGAAAATAGGAAAAAAATTTTTGAAGCAAAAATGTGGTAAAGTATTTAATAACATAAATAACATAATATTTCACCAATGTAAATGTAAACAGAACTCAACAGCATCATAACATCCATTATTCCTCCCAAATTTGAGGGAAGGCGGTGCATCTTATAGTCTGAAAAATATGGTATTTACTGATACCACTTGATCTTCTGTAACATTACTTCAGATGGTTACAAAGCTTTGCATCATATACACAGATTGTGAGTTACTAAAAAATGATCCTTTATTGGTTAATAATTAATCACTTTGTTAATAAAAACAATTCAGTTTAAAAAATAATAAAGTTATGGTCACCCTGTCATTTTCCCAGGGCTTCACAGCTGAATCTGCTCCTGCATAATGGGAATCTTTGATATCCTCTTGCTATAAAAAATTGTTTTAATATAACAACCCATCCCATGTTGACCCAGTTCATGGGATTGTGCTCTTTCCTGTTTCACCATGTAGCACTTTATTCCTCTACTGAAACTAAGACCAATCGTAAAATTCATCCCAATTTTTTTGTATACAAACACTGTAAAAAGAACAATAATACAACTCTTAAGTATTTTCATCTGGTACATTATACATATCACCTCAATAAATCTCTTAAAAACCAATCTTAAGAATATCTCAAACTTAGTACAATTTTCCTATAATATTTAACATTGTAATTTTTTATATTCCACATATCTACTTAAATTTTAGAATATGCACAATATAGTTATAACTTTTGTGATGGCTTTGCCTGCTATTTCTAATATCAGTGTGAGTTTTGTATTGATTTTGAATACTTGATTATTCTTTGTTATAACTCATGCTTTCCTGACTCTTTTCATGCCTGGCAATCTGTAAATGGATGTCAGACATTGTGAACTTTACACCTTCTTGTGTGCTGAATGCTTTTTTTTTCCTGGAAATATTTGTTTCTTGAAAATAGTTTAATCCACTGAGGCCTTGATTTTATACTTTATAGGCCATACCTGAGCAGCATTTAGTCTAGGGCTAATTTTTCCTCATTACTGAGGCAATCCTTTTCTGAGTACTTTACATAATGCCCCATGAATTATAAGTTTTATGCAGACTGGCTGGTGGAAATTTACCTACTCCTGATCCTGAACACTGAGCACTATTACCATTAATCCTTTCAAGGTGGTACTTTTCATGTGTTTCTTAGTTCCTTTGCATACGTGCACTGACCACTATTCTACTGAATATTCTGCAGATATCTGGCTTTCTCTTTCTGTGTATCTCTATCTTCTCTGGTACTTTGTTCTCTGGACTATATTTGTTGTGTTCTACTTGCACTCTCAGTTGTAGTGCCTCAACTCAGAGGTCCCTCTAGGCTCTGTACATTTTCATTCTGCCTAACTGTGGCCTGGAGAATTTCTCAAGTCAGTAAGTTGAGGCAATCATAGGACTCACACCACTTGCTTTTCTGTCTCTAAGAGAACACTGTCTTTCAGTGATTGATAATCATCATCTTGTTAGAAGTTATTTTATGTATTTTGGGTTTTATTTATTTGCATTTTTTTAACTGGCCAAGTAGATTCAGTCTCTGTCACTACATCTTGGCTGTAATATACCACAATGTATCTTAAACAGATACTTTGCTTTTTCTTATATATTCTATTACAGCTGTCCTAATTTATCCCCATTTGTATTCCTCCACCCAGCCCTCCCCGCATACCCACAATCCATGCCCACACCCTTGTTCATGTTCATGTTATAACATATATCACATGAACCATTCATAACATGTTCTTAGAATAATCCTTTCCCTCCACCTCCCCTCTGGTAGATTTCACCCTGTTCCATGTTTCCATTACTCTGGTTATATTTTATTCATTAGTGTAGTTTGTTCATTAGACTCCTCTTCTAAGTGAGGTCATATGGTATTTGTCTTTCACTGCCTAGCTTATTTCATTTAACATAATATTATCTAGTTCTATCCATGATTCTACAGAAGGTAGGAATTCCTTCCTTTTTCTGCTGCATAATATTCCATTGTGTAAATATACATTAGTTTTTTGATCTACTCACTGATAGGCACTTAGTCCGTTTCCATCACTTGGCTATTACAAATAACATTGCTATGAATATTGGAGTGAAAAATAGGTTCATTTTTAGCCATTTTTCTATTGTTCAAGTACAGTTGTCTCCATTTTTATCCCACCACAATCCCTGCCACTCCTATCTCTGCCTTTTGCCCTCAAGCCCACCCCCTTTGGCTTTGTCCATGAGTTCTTCATATGTGTTCCTTCATGCCCCTCATTATTCCCTATTATCCCTCTACCCCTTCTTCTCTGGTTACTATCAGATTATTTATTTCAATACCTCTTGTTGTATTTTGCTTGCTTGTTTGTTTTGTTGATTAGGTTCCAGTTATAAGGGAGGTTTGTTTGAATTCGTGTTTTGGGATTCTTCTGGTATATTCATAGCAGTGGAATCTCTGGGTCAAAAGGCCATTATATTTTTAATTTTTTTCAGGAAATTCCATACTGTTTTCCACAGTGACTGCACCAGTCTGCATCCCCACAAACAATGCACCAAGGTTCCCTTTTCTCCATATTCTTGCCAGCACTTGTTTTTCTTTTTTTCCCCTGATTTATAAATGATAGCCATTCTGAAAGGTGTGAGGTGATATCTATATCTGATTGTGGTTTTAATTTGTATCTCCCTCATATTTGGTGATGTTGAGCATTTTTCACATGTCTAGGGACCATCTATATGTCCTCCTTGGAAAAGTATCTATTCATGTCCTTTGACCCTTTTAAATTGGATTGTTTGTTTTCCTAGTGTTGATATGTATGAGTTCTTCATATATTCTGTAAATTAAATCCTTATCTGATGCATTATTGACAAATATATTTTCCCATACATTCAGTTCCCTTTTAATTTTCATGATGGCTTTTTTAGCCATGCAGAAGTTTTTAATTCAATGTAGTCCCATTTTTTTCTTTACTTTCCTTGCCCTATGATATAGCAGCAAAGATATTGCTATGTGGGATATCTGAAATTTTATTTCCTAAGTTTTCCCTACAACTTTTATCTTGACTTATATTTGTCTTTTATCAATTTTGAGTTTATTCTGGTATTTGGTGTTAGTTGGTGTTCAAGTTTCATTTTTATGCATGTACCAGTCTAGTTCTCCTAACACCATTTACTGAAGAGACTAGTTTTACACCTTTGTGGGCTCATTCCCACTTTATCAAATATTGACCATAGAGACATGGGTTTATTTCTATTCTGTTCCACTGATCTATGTGTCTGTTCTTATGCCAGTACATAAGAACTGTTATGATTACAGAGGTCTCATATTATAGGTTTAGAGTAGGTATTATGATCCCTCCAACTTTGTTTTTCTTTCTCAAGATTGCTAAGGCTATTTGTGGTATTTTTTTGTTCCATATAGATATTGGGAATATTTGTTTTATATCTGTGAAATATGTTTTTGGTATTTTAATTGGAATTGTATTGAATCTATAGATTTCTTTGGGTGGTATAGTCATTTTCATGATGTTAATTCTTCCAATTCATGAACATGCTATATGCTTCCACTTATTTGTGTTTTCCTCAATTTCTATCATCAGTGTTCTATAGCTTGCTAAGTACAGGTTTTATACATTTTTGATTAAATTTATTCATAGGAACTATATTTTCTTGGCACTATACTTAATGAGATTTTTTAGCTTCTTTTTTTTTCTTTTTAACTGAATTTTTACTTTCTTCCAAATCAATTTTAGATTTTTTTCATATTTCATTTTTACTGTACAGAAAGGCCATTGATATCTGAATATTGACACTGTATCTCATTATTTTGCCAAATTCACTTATTAGGTCAAATAGTCTTGTGGTGGAGACTATAGGGTTTTCTATGTACACTATAACACCATCTTCAAATAATGACAGTTTTACTTCTTTTTTTTACCAGTTTGGATGCACTTCATTTTTTTTCTTGACTGATCACTGTGCTAGAACTTCCTGTACTAGGTTGAAAAATGTGGTGAAAATGAAAACCTTCATCTTGAGCCTGATCTTATGGGAAACGTTTTTAGTTTTTGCCCATTGAATGTGATGCTGGATGTTGGTTTCTCAAGTGTTGTCTTTATTATGTTGAGGTATGTTTCCTCTATTCCCATTCTGCTGAGTTTTTTTAAAATCATAAATGGATACTGGATTTTATCAAATGTTTTTTCAACTTCTACTGATATGAACATGTGTTTTGTCTCTTTCATATTGATTATATGTTGTATTACATTTATTAATTTGCAAATATCGTACTATCCTGCATCCCAGGGATGAATCCCACCTTACCATGGTATATGATCTATTTAATGTATTGCTGTATCCATATTGACAATATTTTTTGAGGAATTTAGCATCTAAGTTTATAAGAGAAATTTACCTGTATTTTTTTCTTTGCTGTGCCTTTGCCAGGTTTGAGGATTAAAATAATAATGGCCTCATAAACAGAGTTAGAGAATCTTCTTTCTTCTTGAAATTTTTGGTATAGTTTGAGAAGGATAGATATTAGTTCTTTGAATGTTTGGTAAAATTCACCTGTGAAGACATGTAGCCCAAGGCTTTTCTGAGCTAGTATATTTTTGACTACAGCTTCAATTTTGCTAGTTCTTACTTGTCTATTCAGGATTTATGCTTCTTCTTGATTCAGTTTTGGAAGATTGTATGTTTCTAGAAATTTATCCATTTTACTCAGGCTGTCCAATTTCTTGGCATATAATTGTTCATTCAGCTATGCGATGATTTCAAGATTTTATGTATTCTTTCTTAGGCCTGATTGCACTGTGGAGCCACCCATTCCTGCCCAGGGTTGCACCACCCTATGGCACTGCTTCAGGATTAAGTCAGTTGAGGGAAATAAGGCAGCCAAGAGATTGGGAGACTTCTTACAGACACAATGAGGATTCAGGCTATGTGAAAACCAAAGGGTGAGGGTCCATCAACCCTTTTATATAGTCCCCTAAGTCCTTCCTTGATGGCCCTTTTATGGCCACGGCTATCTTAGGTCATCCCTCCCTTGAGGAATCTTACCTGTCATTGGCTAACCAGCCATCAGCCTGTAGCCAAGCAGGGTGAAGTAAAAGGAGCATAGGTGGTGCCCCTGACAAGAAGATAAACTTTGTCTCCTTAGTGGCTTATGTTCCCATGGTCTTTTATTTAGCCTTAGCCATAGGGTGTTACAGCTTCTGAAAACAGGCAGGGCAGTTTGCAACAACAATGGAAGTTGGAAGTAGGTGGTCAGGTAGATGATATCTGGACCCAATTGCTGAAGCATTCAACTGGGGCATGTAGCTGACCCTGTGAAGAACAGAGTGAACAACCAACAGAATTTCAGCTGATATGAATTTGGAAAACAAAATTTGCAGAGAGCATTTAAAAATGGATGACTATATATTCCTTAACATACTATTGTTATTCCAAATTCCACACAGCACCCTTCCTGGTCTTACTCCATTTTTCCATATTCCCAAGCCTTATTACTGCTGTGGTTAACTTTATTCTCTCACACACTACGCCAATTTTCTATCCCTTACTCTCACTACATCTCACCATCTAACCTCACGTAAGTACTCTGTTATTAAAGTCAGCTCACATTCTTTTTCCTTTCTAATAAGAGTCTTATCTCTTTTTCATTTCTTGTAAAAGGTGACTAGTTGGATGAAATATCACAGTTATTGCAGTACTTCTCCAAAGAAACATGTAGTGTTCTCTCCTATTTAAAACTTCAAATCCCAATGAATAATCTCCCATTATCTTACTGCATTTCTCCATTGCCTTGCTCCTGATTGCATACAAGACAAAATGGGATTTGTGAATACCAGTACACCTGCTGGAGGAGAGACATCACCAACAAAGGAGACACCAACTGGTAAAGCTCAAAAATAACAATACAGCCCACACAAATAGAAGAAAGGGCAACACTAGAGCATCCAGAAAAAGTGGTCAAAGAGACTGTACCATTGAGTCCCATGGAACTCCTACCACAGTAGACCCCCTTACAAAGACAGCTGGAAAAACAGAGTATTGATAATCAAAGAAACAAATAAAAAGAGTCACCTCAAATTGGGAGCCAAAAATAAAAAATAAAAAGAACCCGCAATCAAAAGAAATGGAAGATTCTCAGTAAAAGTTCAATGAAATGGAGGCAAACAAACTAACAGATATACAATTCAAAAGAATGGTGAAAAGGATGCTTAAGGAAGTCACAAACCACTGTGAGGAACAGATTAGTAGCTACAGCACTATGAAAATAAAAAAGAAACTATAAACAAGAACCAGATAGAGATGAAGAACACAAAACCTGAAATAAAGAATACACTAGAAGGAATTACAAGCAAGCTGAATGAAGCAGAGGAACGAATCATTAAGCTGGAAGACAAGGTAGAAAGAAGCACTCAGGTGGAGTAGCTACACAAAAAGAAACACTAAAAAAATATGAATATAGCAAAAGGGAACTACAAGACAACATGTAGCACAACAACATTCAAATCATAGGAATACCAGAAGGTGAAAAAAAGGATCAAGTGATAGAAACCCTGTATGCAAAAATAATGAGAGAAAACTCCACAAAATCAGAGAGGGAAAGACCCACACTACTTCAGGAAGCACAGAGGGTCCCAATGAAGATGAACCCAAACAGATCTACTCCAAGACACATCATAATTAAAATGTCAAGTTTTAAAGACAAAGAGAGAATCTTAAAAGCAGAAATGAAAAAACAAGAAGTAACATACAAGAGAACTCTGATAAGGCTATCACCTGATTTAGCAAAAGAAACACTAGAAGCAGGAAGGAAATTGCAAGAAATATCCCAAATAATGAAAAGTAAGTCCTGAGAAATACTACTCTACACAGAGAGGCTCTCAATTAAAATTAAAATGGAAGGTGAAATAAGGAGATTCTAGACAAAAGTAGACTGAAAGAATACACCTGCACCACCCAGCACTACTAGACATGTTAAAAGGACTGCAGTAAGAAGGAAGAGAGAGAGAGAGAGAGAGAGAGAGAGAGAGAGAGAGAGAGAGGAACATAGGTACAAAGGGGGAAATGAATAAATACCTACCAA